>JAGDQP010003302.1:349-47093 GCA_022664845.1 Lepisma saccharinum
TGAGTATCGAATTTTGTAATAATGGAACGCGATCAAACGAAAGTGACTGGCAATCAAACGCGATCTAACGATTCTCTATCATATGCTATGTTTTCAGAATGATATTCATTGTCGGGGGGGCTGGCACCACGATCAAACGATTTAAGTAGTTTTTGTTCCAGAACTCATAATTGGGGGGGCTAACCCTGCGCGCCTAAAGAGGGTCGTTTAAATAACTCGATAAAAGAAATGTGTTGTCGAATGTTTCAAGTCGCTATGTTAACCCATCCAAAATGGCGGGGGTCACATCGTTTAATACATCGTTTTAAAGTACTCGATAAAAGAAATATTTTATGCGGGTTAGAGTCTGCCTGGCATGCTTTACCTCTCATTGAGTCACTACTTATAATATTACATAAATAAAAGTGTGAATAAATGAAAAGCTGTGTTCGTTTAAATATGATTCATATAATAGTCATTATAATTAAATATAGTCACTTAATATTAAATATAAACGAATACAATCAGTTATCTTGGAAGGGTTCTTTTTTATTAGCAAGTATAGGAACATATACTCAAGTCACAAGTAATTTTTATGATTTTTTTTTTTTTATGTTTGTTGTGTAGTTTATGTCTGTGGTTTTGTGTCCCTGCCCCCTCCTCGGTCCTATCCTTTGTCCTGTCCTTGCACCAATAAAAACTTCTAAGCTACCAAAATAAAGAAAAAAAAAAGCATTTCCTGTATACGCAATCGGTTTTCTATCTTAGGTAATTGGCCTAAAATCCCATAAAACTGAGCAAAATAGTATGTTTCTGCCTAACATCACTCATTCTGTTGCACCAGACACTTGCACCATACCCTATTGTGGATCTTTCGTCACGTCGTGTATATCTTTATTAGATTTATAGGAATTCTAAACCCTTCTCGTACCAAGCTTGAGAATAAACACGGATTACAAAGGTGGGTACAAATGTACCCACCATCATTATTAGCGACATAATTAAATAAATGACACTGTGATTTTAATTTAGAAATGTATTGTTGTCATAATATAAACATCTGTTTCATTGTTTACACAGTAACGAAACATTTAACAGGCGGTAAGGGGAAGAGAGACAAGATTAAAATAGTGCACATACTTTACCAAGCTCGGTATAAATGTACCCACCATCATTATTAGTGACATAAATAAATACCACTTCGATTTTCCTGTAGGTATGCATTGTTGTCATATTGTGAATAACTGTTTCATTGTTGACATAGTAACGAAATATTTAACAGATGGTGGAGAGAGGAGAGTGAAAAATAAAACAGGGTTCATACTTTACCGAGCTAGCTACAATTGTACCAGCCTTTATGATTATTGACATAAATAAGTAAATATCACTGCGTTTTCGTTTTAGCTCTGGATGAACTACCTACGATCAAGTTAATGCATATAATAATTTAAAAAAAAAACTGGGTGCAGTTTTACCCAGCTTCGTGCGAGAAATTTAAATCATGATTCGCAATGTTTATCAGTTTATGTGTTTATTTATTTATTTTATTTTTAGCGTTAATTACATGATGCCTGAAGTTTAATGTTCCATCCTATAAAATTTCAAAAAAAATTGTAGTTTCTTTCGCTTTTAATTAATAGTTTCCCTACTTATTTTTATTAAAGCTTCTGTATTCCTATTAAGTTTGCTCTTAAATAATTAATACATATTTGGTCTTTTCTGCTGATATCTGGAGTTAATTATCACACCATGAAGTGAATATTTTTATTAAATTATTTTCTTTCGTTTGCAGATCATTTATGATATTCCCTTCATTCATTTCATTTCATTTGATTTCTCCAAGCACAGCTGGAGGGTTAGATTCCAGAAGATCGGGCCTTGGACCATTTCCAGAGGGGATCATTTTGTTGGTGTTTTGTTCACAATGCCTTTCTCTCCGTCTGCCTCAATTCTTATATTTTAAAAGTAATTTTGAATTAGTTTCCAAATTTTAGGCTGCATATTAAGTTTCTTTAAATCCTGCATTAGGGCAGTCACCAGAAGTTATCGAGTGTTCCCTTTATATTGAAAAAGATTTTCATAACCTGTTGGCATTCATTAGTTTTAAGGTTTTCTATTTTGTTACATTTTGTAATAATAGCATCCTCTGCCGATTTTCACTTTCTCAATCCAAATTGTAATTTACATTCATTTAAATTTGTTCTGTGTTTGTTCGTTTCGTTTGCGATTATCTTTACACAAATTTTACTGATGAAATTTAGTAGACATAATGGTCGAATTAAAGTTATCTCTATCTTTATCTTCTCCATTTAGTAGTATTAATAATTTTGATCTCTTCCAGGATTCCGGAAATATTTCCTGTTTTATACATCCCAGAAATAGTTTTGAGAGATGTGGTGTCCAAATGTCTATTGCATTTTTTTGTAAATTTTATTATTTCTGTTGTCTGGAATGAAATTTACCGTTTTCAGACTTTTAATTGCTTTTCCTATGTCGTCGTTATTTACTATGAGTTATTCGTATTTATATATTTAGTTACTTTCATTTGTATTTTTTCTGCTTGAATTACAGTTTTTTTATTTTAATTGTTATCATTGTCTTTCTCGTCGTCTGGAAATAGTTTCGTTAATAGCAGTTTAGTACATTCGGTCCATTTACTTGTTTATTCCCCATTATATTTTTGGGAGTGTTCGTATTATTTTAGTTTTTATTTTATTCATTTGTAGTTTGTACGGTATTGCCTATGAATCCAGAGATTTCTTTGTACAAAGCTATTCCTCGTTTTCCTCTTTTGCCTCTTTAATTTGTTTTCGTAATTTTGTTGTATTTGTTTATATTTATTTTGTTTAATTGCCTTACATTGGGATTGATTTCTGAACTGTACCTTTATCTCGTAGCTTTATTTTGTCTTTTAATTCTTTCTAGCCTATTCGTCCAGAAGGGTGTTTTCTTTATATTGTCTTTACTTTTATGTGTGGATTTTCTAATTGCTTCCTCTGTGGCTGTCTCTATTTCTGCTGTTAGTTTACTTAGGTCAAAATGATTTTCTATTTATGGTAATTTTAGATTTTGTTTAAATCTATTCTAATTTGTTTTATTTATATCACATTCAGGTTTTCCTTTTTCTTATTTTACGTTTGTTTGTGTTTCTAATATAAAGCGAATGGCGTTATGATCACTTACTGTTTCTTCATTGATCACCGTCCATTATATCTCCTATTATTCTTCCGCTGGCTGTCGTTACGTCAATGTTATTCCCCCCAGTCCTTCCCCTGAACTTTTGCGGCATGCCGTCTCTGTGCATGACTTGTAATCGTTGTTGGAATATCAAATCTTCGAATAGTTCGCCAATTTCATCCGTATTAGGGCATTACTACAGCGGTGACTTGGCATTTAGGCCTTAAACTATTATTATATTATTACTATCAAATTTGTTTAATAATATATCTAACTTATATATTAGTTATGTTTGGAAGAGATAACTGACAATAGATGTTTATTTATATAAATTTAATATGTTTGTGCATCATTTCCATACATTGTATCCATCTGTCATTATTGTTCGTATGCATCAGTATTTCGAGCTGGTTGTGGTATATAACAGTGGACACCATTGGATTGTCGTCTCCTGGCAGTATGATCCAGACGTAGGGTGGTGTTTCCAGAAGTATTTCTTGTACACGGTTCCTCTATTAAGGCTATGTCCACACTTTGATGTTCACAAAAAACCTCTCAGCACATTGCAGGCGGCTTTGGATCGGTCCGCATTGAGCTGTACTGCCCTTAGTATACCTTATGGCTGTGTTGTGTGCACCTAGTAAGCCGGGATTTTTTTAAAGCGGATTCGCTGTAAAAAGTGGAAACACGAAATGGATGAAAGTTACTCCACTTTATGGAAAAATAAAAGTCAAAAATTAGCGTTTTGTTGTATTTACTCTTAAATGTGGACATAGTGTAAGCCTTTTAGTGGAAATATTGGTAAAATTAACTCAGTTTTCTTTGTAATAGCTTAACGTTAACTGAACATGGGTTGAAACTGGCCAAAGTGATTTGTCCGTAAATGTTCAACTTATTTTACGTTTACATCTCGGTCATTTTCTAATCGAAGTGTAAGCTAAACAGGCAATTTTGAGGTTACGTACTTTTGTGGATTAAGTTTAAGCCTTAGTTGGATATTCTATAATCCAGTAACAGGAGTAACTTTACTTGCTTGTCACTGAACGTTCCGCCATTTAGAGTGTTTATATTGCCTTTACACTATGAACAGCAAACAGTTTACTGGTGGACGAGGAATTAAGTTGGGTATAAATCTTGACACTGTAGCAAACATATCTATCTTTTTTTTTTCACGAAACATTCCTCGTAGTAAAATCAAAAACGTGTTAATAATTAGTAATTATAATTAACCTCCTTCACAGTAAGCCATAGCTCGCTCGGAAAGCCAGAGTTACCAACTGCCTTCGTAGTGAAGTGGTTAGAGCGTCTGCCCAGTGTGCGTGTGGACCCTGGATCGAAACCTGAAACTTCAACTATTTTTTTATTTTAAAGGAATATTTCCTTTTATTCTTTTCTACTTTTAAAAAATGCTCGGAATGAATGAAATTCGTTGGAACACTCATATATATGTGTAATGTATACACGCATTTTGAAATTTTACAGAAAGTAAAACGTTCAGACGAAAACTGGCTGAATGTAGGTTAATCCAAAAAGTGGAGGCAGCTCAGCTGCCTCCATTTTCTGGATGAACGTTATGTATCCTACTTTTACAGTGTTCAATGCTATTTGGCCGTATGCCATCACGAGCTGCATATAGACATCATTTAGTTGAACAGTTTCATTCGGCGATAACGAGACGTAAATGTGATTGTCTGCAGTATCTATTGCTGTGAAGTGAGAACTAAATTCTTGTGGCTTAGGTCGAAAGGTACGTGAGGGAAATGTATCGTGTACAATTAAAAAAAATACCTAGCCTTACTTTATCTAGCACCGCTGTTTTGTGATAATATCCCCGCTTTTGTGGTAAAATGCGTATCATTAATAACAAGAAATGTCACAATAAGTATTCCGCCATTTTCCATGGCGACATTTTTCTGCATCTTGGCCAACTAGGGTGGATATTTAACGAAGTAATATTATAATATTGATTTCCTTAACACTTTTGTGGATAGTTGATTGTCGCTAGATATTTATAAAACTACCTGTAGCCGGAAATATAAATACTGCTAAGAAATGATAATAGTTTTAATAAAGAAATATAAAGTCGATGTTCGAGTAACCGCGAACTACGGAACTGCAGCCCTTTGTTATATATTGCATGGCAACACTTCAACATACGTTGGAAGTGTTCTCCCCCAAATTTTACATTTCTTCTGGGTCATAAAGTAAGATGGACTCTTTTAACCTTAACTAGCCCTTGCTTATGCGAGCACAATTACAGTAAATCATCTTACCTTGGTAACACGAGTTTTAAATTTATGTTGGTGTCACATTAAAAGCACTTCAAATTGTAAAAATCATTTCGCAGATGAACATAAGGCTTCATTTTAATTTTGTTAATAATTCTAAACACGATAAACAATTCCATAGCTTTACCCATGCCATGTCCGGGTAACCTAACAAAATTAATACAGTAAGAAAATAATTTACTCCCTTCAGACAGGATTACAACGAAATATTTGAAATAAAGAAAAAGCAGCTTTACAAATAACATATATTGCAGTCACTATCTCCAAAAACACGCACACAAAATTGTGAAAAAAATGCACTGAAGTTTAAGAAAACAAATTTTAAATTTATTCATTACTGTGGCTTTCAACACTTTTTGTGTTTTGTACAGAACATGTCTTCAAACATGGAATTACCTCGGACTACCAAGGTAACGTAATAATTTTGTACCGTGGCCAGGTCATGTCGCAGGCCACGGCTATTCCGCGCTGACGTCACGAAGATGGAAGGAGTTTAAAATACACCATAGTAATTATCTACCTAATGGTCTTTTTTGAATAATTAACATATAATTCACACAAAACTATACATAATCTGGATTATTTATCTTTCATCTAGGTGGATAAATCTCTAATGATTTCTTTACGAAATTTACATAGTACGAAAAGTTAAGTTACTAGGTATAATTTATCACTTAAAAATATATAACAGAAGCCCTGACTGAGAGATCAACGCCGAGACAAAACGGTTTAAGCTGGAAACATGACATTTTTAGAGTACATAGGTTTCATGACGTAAGGTACCACTAAGGAAGGATTTGTGGAAGTCCTGCTTCGAAAGGGGTGAAATGGTATTCCAATTATTTTAACATGTAATGCCCATATCTCGGGATCCCTTAAGTCTACCAAGAAAAAATTTGGTATTTACGCTTTCTTTTTAAAATAGTAAGACACACATTTTTTTTTTATATTGGCAATAGAAGGCGAGAAAGCAGCGTGTTTTCTTTTAATATAACTATACTGACTGTCATAGCAACCTCCAAGCCACAAACGTAATCTAATATCTTGAAAGTTATATCTAATTTTTCTTTAACTAATATATTTCAGTGATATTTCGTAAGGGAACAGAAGAAGAGCATTTCTCGAAAGCAGAAATGAAAAATATTTACTTCTTTTTGTACAGGAAGAAATAATAATAATAATAAAAAATACTAGCCTCAGCTGAAATCAAACCACACAACTTTAACAAAGCTGTCCAGTGTTCTATCTCCTAGACCGTATTACTTGATGGGTAAAAACGCCTTCCGACCAGCTTTCAAATAATAGGAATGAGCATATATCATAGTACAAAATAATCTTATATATAAAAACAGAAGTCCCTCTATATCTTATATCATATTCAGCCGTTTTCTATCCAATGCTGGATAAAGGCATTCCCTTTTCTTTCCACATATCTCGGTCTGCTGTTATCCTCAACCATGTAGCTCCTGAAAAATGCTTGATTTCATCTACCCATCTTACATTTGGACGTCGTCTCGGTCGTTTCTTTTCTCTAGAAATCCACTGTAGTACATTTGTCGTCCACCTTCCATCTGTTCGTCTAGCTATGTGACCGGCCCATCTCCACTCCATCTTCTTCGCAGTCTTGATTACATCTTCTACATTTGTTTGCGCGCGAATAAATTAATTTGCCTCCCTGTCCCTCCTGGTTATTCCTAGCATGCATCTATACATTGCCGTTTGTGTAACTCTCAATCTTTGAGTCGAGTGCGCATTCAAGGTTCAAGTTTCGCAGCCGTACATCATCACGGGTAAGACACATTGATTATAAACGTTACGCTTGAGACACATTGGTAGTTTGCTTTTGAAAATAAAGTGTAGTCTTCCAAAGGAACTACACGCCATTTTACAACATCTATTTATTTCATCAGTTAACTTTGCATTTGATGTTTTAAGCTGGTCTAGGTAAACATACTCAACTATGCCTATTGTCTCTCAGTTAATCTTCACTTCCTTCTTTGCAGCATGACCGTTGTACATTACTTTTGTCTTACTTAAGTTCATTTTAAGGTCTATTTTCGAACTCTCGTTACTCAGTTCTTCCGTTATGATTTGTAGTTCCTCTGCATTGCAAGCAAACAGGACTATATCATCAGCGAACCGTAGGTGATGAAGATATTCGCCATTAATTTTATTTCCAACTTCATCCCAGTTTAAATTCTGGAACACTCTCTCTAGGACCGCACTAAACAGTTTTTTAGAAATTGAATCTTCTTCCCTGACCCCTTTTCCAAATTTAATTTTTTCACTTTCTTGTTGTAGTCTAATGACAGATGTGGCAGTCGAGTAAATGTTTCGCAGTAACATGATGTATGCACTTGCGATGCCTTGATGATCAAGTGCTTTAAGTACTGCTGCTAAGGAGACCGTTTCGAATGCTTTTTCAAAATCTATGAATCCTAAACATAGTGGAAGTTTATATTCAATAGTCCTTTCCATAACTTCATTCAATGTTTGTATGTTGTCCATTGTGCTAAATCCACGACGAAATCCGGCTTGTTCCCTTCACTGGTTAAAATATAAGTCTCGTTCAATACAATTCAAAGTAACTTTGGTGAACATTTTGTATAGGACTGACAGTAAACTAATTGGTCTGTAGTTTTCGACGGGTTCTTTGTCTCCTTATCTTGTACAACAAAATGATAACGGCATTGTTCCAACTTGAGGGTATTTCTCTCTTCCTCAGGCACATCGAGAATAGTTTAGCAAGTTCCTCTTTCATATTTTCACCTCCCCATTTAAACATCTCTGCTGTGAGTCCATCTCCTGGCGATTTTCCGTTCTTCATCCCTCGAAGTGCTTTATCCACTTTTTTTCCATTACGTCTGGGACTTTTACATCATTTTCTTCTGACTCTTCTTTTCTTAGTTCTCCTTCGGAGTAGTACAATTCTCTGTAGAAATTTTCAAATGTGTTTATAATTTCTTCCTTATTTCGTGTTACGGTCTCGTCTGATATCTTAGCTGCAATTATTTGCGTTTTCCCTATCATGAGCTGCTTTTTGGTTTTCTTCAGGCTCTTGTTTTAATCGATTGTATTTCTAACAAATTTTTCATTATATCTTCGTACATCCTCTCTTATTTCCTTCCTTACGGTTTTATTTAGTTCTATGTACTCAATCCTCTTGATGCAATTTTCCTCTTTTTTCATTTACCTTCTTTTCTTCATCAGTTGTTTAGTTTCTTCTGAAATTTTACTTTCTTTTTTCTTTCTGGTACCTGCTATTTCCTTGGCTGTTTCTCTTATTATCTCCGTCAGTATTTTGTTTCTGATGTCTTCTTCATCCTTTAACTCTTCCAAGGCGCTGAATCTGTTGCATAGCTCTATCTCGAATGTATGTCTATGTTTTTCTAGATTTTCCATATCTAAAAGTGGCGGTTTTCTTCTGATAAGCTTCTTTCTCTGAAGTCTAGTATTTAGTTTCAGCTTACATCTCACCATCATATGATCGCTCCAGACTTTGAAACTGATAAGACCAGACACGTCTTGCAGTATTTCACTGTTATTCGAAAGATCGTAGTATATTACGTTGGGCCTTTCCATGTCCACTTCCTCTCGTTCGTTTTCTTCAAAAATGTATTGGAAATTAACAGTATGTTGGCTTCTTAGAATTCCATCAACTTTTCTCCTCTCTTGTTTCTTTTTCCAAAGCCAAAGTTACCAACTTTCGTGCCACTGCTCTGCTCGGCTCCTACTTTCGCATTGAAGTCTCCCATTACAATTTTGTAATGCGATTTGCTACTATCTAAAATCTTCTGTATCTCCTCGTTTCGGTCTTCGACTTCCTCCTCCGGGCGTGAGATTGTTGGAGCATACACTTGTATAATTTCCATATTGTATCTGCTGTTTATCTTTATTACAACCCGTGCGATTCTAACTGAAATTCCTTCAATTTATGTGATCCGTGTTTTCAGGTTCTTATTAATTATAAAGCCAACGCCTGTCTGTTTTCTATTTTCTGTTTCTGTGAAGTAGATCGTGTGCCCTGACGGTAGTTCCAACTGTTCTTCATTCTTCCTCCTCACTTCTGATAGTCCTATGATGTCACACTTAATCCTCTTGAGTTTATTCTGCAATTCTTCTAATATTTCCTCACCTGCAAGTGACTGACAGTTGAGGGTCGCCACGTATAGGTCCGTTCGAGCTGCCGTGTCGGTGTCCTGGCAGTCTACAGTCCAAACCCGGGCATTATGACTTTCTGACTTCCTGCAGGACTGACCGCTGCCGTTGCCAGCTGCATTCAGTTCTCCGGGCAAAGAGAACCTCCGAGGCTGTTTCCTTACTTGTACCATGTGTAAAGATAGGAGGGGTGTTGACATTTGACTCACCACGCTGTCACCTAATGCAGGTTGGTGAGCAGTCCATCCACGTTCGTGCGCCAAGCAGTTGCTTGGGTACTAACAGGCCCCACGATGTGAACGTATGGATTGGACGTTAGTCGTCTACCCCAGTCGGTTCCCTTAAGCCTTAGCAGGAGGACTTAAGGGGTCTCCTCCCAGTTAGTGGCAGAATCCTTTTAGGTCGACAGTCCCGGTTTGCCGGTCATATATGTCGAGCTTATTTTCAAAACGTCCCTTGTCCACAAAAATGTAAAAGTGAGATATTTGCGTGATTTAGTTAATTTCATTATTTTCTAATATATCTATATTAGCAAGATTTAATGAATCCAGAACGCCTGTAAAATCATTTAATTATCAAAAGAAATAAGTGTACAGAAACTGTAATTAACAGTAGAAATCGAATATATTTTATTTTTTCATTTTTTTTTTCAAAAATGGAAAATCTTGGTAAACTAAAACTTTTAGTACTGTTTCTAAGATATTCATGGTTGCGAATTTTCCCTGACATTGAAATATAATAAGTTTATTAAAAGTGTGTTTTTTTTCTTGAATTCCCAACATTTTTTTTTTACTTTTGGACAAGATACGTTTTGTTAATAAGCTCGATATATATGTATATATATATATATATATATATATATATATATATGTGTGTGTGTGTGTGTGTGTGTATGTGTATGTATATGTATATACATATATATAATAAAGCACAGCCATATTCAATCCACTAGTGGATATGGCCTCTCCTCGAAAGGAGAAGTTGGTGTACTGCTCCCACGCTGACTAGACGGGTTGGGAGAGGAGAGCCAAATCTTTCAATGTGATCGCCACTGTCTTTTACTCAGAGCAGCTCCCCAATTGTCCTCACGATGCTTGGTCAATACCAAAATTTTTGAGCCCCCACCGAGAAGCGAACCCGGGACCGCTCTCACTGATGTCGAGCGCGCTACCGACTAGGCTACGCAGGAGCTCATATGTATAACAGAATTCCTGACTGACGTATTAACGCCAAACGATTTAAGCTGGAAACACGAAATTTATACAGTACATAGGTTTTATGACGTGAGGTATCACTAAGGAAAGGTTTTTTGGAAATTCTGCTTTGAAATGGGTGAAATGGAGTTGCAGTTATTTTAATATGCAGTACTTATATCTCTGGATTCCTTAAGTCTACAAAGAAAAACATTGGTATTTAAGCTTTCCCTTTAAAGTAATTAGACGCGTGATTCACCGTTTTTGATATTGTCCCTACGAGGGGAGAAAGCAGGGTGTTTGTAATATATATAGGAATAATAAATATAAGCAGAAGAAAACCTTGTACCAATTCCTGAAATTCACGCGAGCGAAGCCGAGGGCAACAGCAGGCAACAAAATAGCAACAAAAATATAGCAACAAAACTCCATACCATTCGGAAAAACTTAGAAAAGTAAACATACTCTTGGATTGACTTTGTCAATAGCAAAAAGAATCGTGAAGATATTCGTCATATTAAAAAAGTTATAGTGAACGTTGTTTAGCATTATAACCATGTGAGATGTTTCATGAGACGACGTCTTTAAGAGCTTTAAAAGAGAAATCATTTGTTAACTAACGATTTCTTAAAATTTTAACGAAGTTTGATGATGCCCTCCTCTAATCCCTTAGAACTGAAAAAGGTTGTCGTTCGGTTTGGAGATTGAAATCTTTGTTTCTCAGGAGCGAATAGTTTATCGAAAATCGCGCTATAAACAGTTTTCTTCTCTTAGTTAACTGACGCATTTGCCTGCTAAATATTTTTTTCTGATTAAATGAACACTTTATATACATGTAAACGTAAATAAATAGATCAAACATTTTATATGTTCTCTATTTCAGAAAGCACATAATTCATTGCTATTAATTATATTCTCATGGATGTGTGATTCCCATTGCCTCTTAAGAGCCTACAGGGTGCATCAATTTTACAAGAATTAATATTATTTTGCGAGGTGCAAATAATTCTCCACTCATCATCTCGCTAGAGTATACTCAACACATATATATGCTGTGCAACAGCCTATCCATGAATGGTGGCCTCCTCGCCGTAAGCGTTTGCCGCCGTGTCTTTTTTATTTATGACCCAACCTTTCTTCTCTTCCAACATTTTTGTTAACTCGGGAAGCCACACACAGGAAAGAGATGCGAGTTTGAATTTGCTCAAGAAAAGAGAAAAGACAGAAAGAGGACGGTAAAATGGACCCCACTCTTACGAGCACAACCTTTCGTTATTAGAAATATAGTTCAATGTACGAGCATGTATAATCTATGTGCATTACAATTCTTAGTCATGACGTCCTTCGGCGACAACGACTTTCAAAGAAGGGACATTAAGGTGACTAGCCTGGCTTGTATTTCTGATAATTTGCCGCCTGAAAGTATGGTGAATGGAAAAAAATGGTGATCATGATAGTTTAGTTTTTGGATTTGCGTGCCAACTGAATTTACAACTGAATTCAGTTAAATAACTTATTTTTAGTAGGGATTCATTATTTGATTTGACCAAATTGCTGTTGTTAACAATCTGCTTGCCACCTGGCTATTCAAACTAAATAGCTTATGAATATAATGGTGTTTAGTAAATTTAACAGTTTTAAATAATCTTGCATATGGAAAGGGAATTCTCATATTAGAAAAACAACATTTTTTTCAGGCATGTTGTAAATGTTTCCTTTATTTCACTAATTATATTATAGACCTTTTTAAAACAAATGCCAGTTCTAGTGCTACAATTTTTCGTTTCATAATAACTATTGCGTATTATTTTTAGATTTATGGATAAAACTCGCAGATATAATATGCATTACGGTAATCACAATCAATGTCGTTAAGCTCTCCGAAATGATTTATCGATCCACAAAATTCAGTTCCTCCAAGGTTGTTTGGTTCGGAATAAGCCCACACGTTGTAACCTGAAGATCTTAAAGGTATACCTATAAGAAATGTAATAATATTCTGTTAAATCAAGTTACTATGAAGAGTACACAACTCTGCCTATGACCTCGCGATTATGAAAGAAAGTCACATCCTACACCAAGATTAAGACCAATTATAATTATTACACTGTGAAACCTGTACCTCTTAAATAGGAGTACAAAATTTCAATTTTGTACTCCATAAGTTTGAGATGCAGTGGTGAGCCCAGTGTTGCGTTTGGAGCGGCAGTTCTTTGCCTCCCAGTTCATGAGGAAGAAAAGATTAGTAGAAACAAAAGCGGAGGTAAATTGTGAATCTCTGGGTCCGCCACTGCCTCTAAAACATGTAGTATAATGTACTCCCAATTTTTTAGAATCAGGGAAGGGGACAGGGATTCATATTTAACCATCGTTTTTGTTACTATTTATCTGTTCCTTCCTAAGAACCGGGAGGCAAAGAACCGCCCCTCTAAAAGCAGTCCTGGGCTCGCAACTGCCCCTCGAAAATTGGAAGTACAAAATTGGATTTTTTTTATTTCCAATTCAGAGTTAAAATTTTACAGTGTAGCATTTTTTATTAACCAAGAATGCTGCTTATCATTATGTTCAGTTGTTTTAGGTACCATGAACAAGTAGGAATATGACATTTTGTTATATGGAGTTACAATTGTGTATCTCTACAAAATTACATTTGCACATTACATTTCTTGATAACTTATAGTGATATATATATTGTTAATGAAAATTGTTTACTTCAATTCTTGCAGTAGGATCCTAGTTTATGTGAATATTAGCAGTTACTATTACTATTACAGTTACGTTTTCCCAATGTATATATTTATTTAATGAACACTGACCTCGTGACCTTCTGAAACTTATCATGTTAATTTTGATGCATTTGAAAATTATATAACTTCCATCATGCAGTGATGTTCTAATAAATGAACTGTATATATACTTGTAGATTACACTGCGCAACAAAATTTAACTATTAAGTTTGTCACACAAGTGTTGCATCATAAATGAATGTTGCTCTCTGAAATCAGAGAAACTATCAGTGTGTCTCCATCACGCCCACATTTCGTATACCATACAGGTCGAAATAAACAGACACGAGCGTGAGTACATACATAAAGTCACCAATGAATATATCTAACATGTTAGTGTTATCTATCTCCTACTGTTCTTGTAATTGAATATCCAACGCTAATCAGCAAGCATCAATATGTTGCACTGTTTCTGGTAAATTGTTGATGTGGATGGAAACGCTTATCGTGTGCATCACTGACGACAACATTTCGGACTTCTTTTTGTGCATAATTTCATATCCCAAACAAAGTGGTTTAAATCCTCATGTGTTAACGGATTCGGTTTGCAGGAGAAGGCATTTTGGTTGCATGAGTAGCAGTGTCAGGTTCCGAGCACTATTCTACCCTTAGCTGTGTTGATGGTTGTGGTACCAGTAAGGCCACATTATGCGAAATTAGCTGAACTTCCGTTCGTACATTTGAACACTGTAACTGTGTGCTTTTATTAACTTGCTTAATCTACTTATCTTGGAAAAAAGAAACTACAATCCTGTGACTTGTTACTATTTTGGTTCGCACCATACCATAGGTAATGCAAAATTCTTATCTCAGGAAACTTTTGCCAACTTTGTCAGACGCTTCATGGAGGTACAACAGCAAATATAAGGACCCGCTGCTTACTTTGCTCTCCTACAATTCACCAAAATAGAGCCCATACATTATTTTCACTGGGGTCATCAAATGTCGTGGTTTCGATTAAAGTGCAACTCGCATACAAAAACAACAGTTGTTTGGGTGATTTACGCACTTCCTTTGCATTTTTTCACCATCTATAATACGGTGAAATATCACAGAACTATGAATGACTAGCAAAACAAGATACTGCGACTATACATGTACAAACGCCGTCCTTGTACGTCATGCTACATTCCTGAGCAGTACACTAGGTTGAGTCACCTGGCATCATCACAGTTAAACTGCGGGTGTTTCGACCACATGTTTGTCTTCAGTTTCCAAGTTCTCTTCGACGCACATGTCTTCTCCCACGTACCAAAAATCGCCTTGGCCGGTCTTGTTTTTTCATAATAATTGAAAGTTTTCTGCCGATAGTAATAATATAACTATTTTCCTAATTTGTGGAAAGCAAAGAATATGCATTTAATCCTTTAAGTCTTCTTTGTGGATTTTAATAATGTAATTAAATAAATTAAATGTAGTTAGTCAGTTATTACTTCACAAGATAGGTTGATGAGCTAAATATATTTCGATAATAATATTCCTGCTGAACACGCAAGGAAAAAAGTGCAAATACTCGAAACAATTATCATTACTTTTTTTCTTGTAATTTATACCAATGATAATTGCTTTGCTTCCAAAGTGAATAAATTATACACTCATCTGTAATTCACGATTGGCTCCACAACTCTACAAAGTTCATGCTTTTATCGCAAACAAGTTATCAATTATCTCATCTTAAATCGCCAACACGACTTACGTGTTATTAGATAAAATGTCTACATTTTTCAACAATAGTTAACATTTTTGTACTTGTAAAACATTTTAATGGTTTTACTATGGAACGTAGTTCTAACAAATTGATTTTGTCATATATGCAAATATATGCAATTATATGTTTCATAGGCTTTAAGAAACATAGCTTCAAATTGAAGACAATTACTAAAAATTTATTTCTTATTATAAAGCCCTATAGCGAATCTCTCATGCTTGCATGCAGAGTAATCAGGAAGAACAGTTTCATGGATAATGCCGAAGATTTTTTCCTTTCATCCATGCTTTAGCACAGATTCAAACCGGATAGTGATTATGAATTCGCTTTAAGTGTAGGTCTCTTTCTCGAAATATATTCGTTCGGTTGGAACACCTCAAGTACAAAACACCCATTTTGTCCACTTTCCGAATATATATTTTTTTAAGTTTGAAGTCCTTGGAAACATAATACAGATACTCCCTAATTTGAATGATAATAGTTTAGTTTTTGCTTACAGCAGTAATATTTTCTCCTTGTCATTGTCACAATATTCTCCATTATTCCCAGAAGTATCAGGCTTTAGTTGCTCTCATAAAAAATAAACAAGAACGTTATTATAACTTTTCCTTGCGCAAGTTTCGCTAACAAAACTTTTCAAAATTAACTTACTTTAGAAGCTTAGTATTGCGGTTACTTAAAGATAAACAAAACGGGACTGGGAACAAGTGACGGACTCTAAACTATTAAACCAGGAAAATATTGCTTCATATTACACAACAATTCTGATAACGTTAAAGCTGTTATCAGCGGGTATTCAGTGAAGTTTTTTATTTATTGACTAACAATATTATTATTATCATTGTTGCAGTGCCTACATAAGAAAAGCTACCTTACCCATTCCATATAACCTCTAATCGGCGTATTGCTTTGATAGCACTGACCCAATATGCTTACCTAGTATAAATAGCATATTGCAAAATGCTTTGCATACAATGGAACCGATAGAGTTGGATTCCGTAACGGAAAAATTTGAGTGATTAATAAGATAACTAATTTTGAATTCAGCATTTGAGATTCATTATTAGTCTTAAGGTTTTGAGTTTATTTTACAAATTTTGAATTATTTACATTCATATGAATTGCTGACTTCTGAGAGAGATACCAGCATACAAGAGTGAAGAAGGAAAGCAGATATTTAGAATAAGATTCTAGCTTTATATTCTATTTAGGTATACTAGTTAAAGTTTACTTCTATCCCTGAAGGTGCGATTTTCTACAGTAGTCGAGTTTAAAATTTTGACTTAAGAGAAGATTTTCGAGCTCGACTAAAATATAAATTATTGTTTTCTACCTCCTAGGGTTGATATATGATTTTAGTCGAGAAATCATTCTCTGCTGTTCACTTTATCGAGAGGTCCTGAATAGAGCAACCACCCTGCTATTAACATGGAAGTTTCCGTCTTCTGCTGTAAAGTAACAGAATGTCAGCAAATTGCAGAAAATCCTGCCTTTCTGCGAACCTGACTTTTGACTGTTTATTTCTTTGAGTTGTAGTTTGTTGTTATTTCTCATTAGACAGCATTATTTAGTATATTCCGATGTCAAAAATTTAGTCGTAGGAAAACATTAATGAAGGGCTCATATTGGCATTCGTAACGCTGAAAATAGATATAATTTTAGTTCATAAACCTATGCTGAAAAGAATATTTTAGTAACTAGTTTTGGTTAACCTAAATTCGGTTTGTCGTATGTTCGGAGGTGTTGTAAAGGTTAACAATATTTATCAGGATAAAAGGGTGAAATGCCTATGAAGCAATTTACAAATTAAGGACAATTATAGATATTGTAAAGAATAAATTATGTAGCTGTAAGTTTACAGTCAGTACATTGAACTATCTGTAGATGACTCTATGGTGAAATTCAAGGGAAGATTATCTTTCAAGCAGTAATTACCATCAAAACCGTCAAAGATGTGGGGCATAAAAATCTGCTGCTTTTGTGAATCTTACACACAATTTATGTTAAAATAAGATGTTCATACCCAGACTGCACAGTACGTCTATGGAACGATCGAAACTAGTAAAAGGACATCCAATTCAGGCTCAAATCCAGCAATGGACATCTAAACTATCCACTGGCCATTCTAAACTATATATTCCAAAGAGATCCAAGTTATGATATAATGGACGCAATTACACGTTTTTAACAGGGCATTTAAAAGACATCCATGTTTGAACATCCAATCGACACCAGAAACACTTCTCAAACTGGATATCCCAAGTATCAAAGCAGGGACATCCAATGCAAGGCGAAAACACATCCAAAAATGAATATAGTGTGCTAATTACAAAATCACTGTTCGAAATTATTTAAGAGATGTTATAAATTATATCTGTGTTTCTCTTAAGACGCGGATGCATCCGGTGCTCTTAACCATTGGAAAAGAGTAACTTATAGCCTTTCCCTATTATATTTGTCTTATATGGTTTTATATTCTACTTTAAGTCAATAATGTCGACATCAACGGAGTTTCTTAAATGTTAGTATCATATAATGAAGAAGAATAACAAGCGTGGGCCGTGTGCTGTTGATTTCTCTCAGTAGTTAATAATGGTTTCGTAGCTTGAGTTGTGTTCGCTTTAGTTGCCGGCAAAGTGCAACTTGTATTATTTAGCTGTTCTCCTGCATGTGGATCGGGATGGCTACCAGAAAGTTATGCTGTAGGTGCACCAGGAGTAATGACTTTTGGCGGAGATTTCATTCTAGGATAGAAGGACATTCTCTTATTTAGATAGTAACTTACAAAAGTAAAATTATTCTTCAACCAAAAGCCTGATCTTAGTTTCTGAGCAAAAGAATTTAGCTTCCAAGGCCAGATCGTTGGTACTATTAGTAAAATGCTTGTACAAAATTCTTCCTTTACGCGTTTGTTTGGGCGTTGGCCATAATAAACGAGCGGTCAGGATTGAACAACGTAATTTTGAATATAAGTATTCAGTGAATCCACGAAGTGTTCGTAATCTATTGTCTCTAATTCCGTTTTGAAGTTACTATCTTGAAAATTATGAATTTGAGAAAACTAAAATCGCCTCTAAGCCATGTAGTCTGTACCAAAACTCTGGCATATACGGGGATCGAACCTGGTGCTAAAAGCCGCGAAAAAAAGAACGAAATATCGGTAAATCGATTCTAAAGTTTCGGAATAGAGTTCTAAAAAACAGGGCCAAATCCACTGTATAAACACTTTCTCAACTGAGTGAAAGATTGAGAACAAGCTTAACCCTTGACTCTGTTCTTCTGAGCCAGGTGGGAATGAACCACGTCAGAAATATATCCACTTGCTTAAATCTAATCATTCAAGAGGTATCTTCAGGTTTAATATTATCTAGTGTAAATAATCTTCGTTTTAACACAACATTTTGGTGCTCAGAACTTGTTAGTAAAAGTATAATATTTACAGAAACTTATACTCTAATGTTAAGGCTGAATCCAAGCACGATTTTCCGCACTTTTCGTTTTATGTCTACCAGGTGTGTAAATATGAAACCGGAATTTGTGCATAGACGGCGTTAGCTGTCACTGTGGTTACCGTAAAATTGTGTCCTGTGTGCCACTTGCTTGGTTTGACTACTGATAACGATTTGCAGCTAACAACCAGACAAGTTTCATGTCATAATGTAGTGTTTAATAGCGTTAAACATGGTGCAATTTGTTCCTACAAACTACGATGTGCGGACAGCATTGATTTTTTGTTACCATTTGGAGAAAACTGTTGCGGAATCGCATCGCATGATTGTCGAAGCTTACGGTGATCATACTCTTGGTAAGTCACAGTGCTATGTGTGGATAACAAAAAAAATAAAAGTGGTGACTTTGACGTGAGAAACGAAGAACGTGGAAGACCACAGAAAATGTTTGCAGACAGCGAATTGCAAGTTTTGTTGGATGAGGATGACGCTCAAACGCAACAACAACTCACGGATCAATTAAATGTGACATTAGAGACAGCTTCTATACCTTTAAAAGCCATGGACAAGACTCAGAAGGTGGTAAAATGGGTTCCACATGCATTAATTGAACGACAACAGGAAAACCGAAAAACACTTGCGAAATTCTGCTCGCCAGGTACAAAAAGGAAATAATTTCTCCATCGAATTGTGACTGGTGACGAAACGTGAATCTATTTCGAGAATCCTAAACGTAAAAGATCATGGGTAACTCCAGGAGAACCGGCGACATCGACTGCAAGACCAAAATTGCTATGGGCGGAAGACAATGCTTTGTGTTTGGTGTCATCAGAAGGGAGTGATCTATTATGAACTGCTGAAACCTAGCGAAACCGTTAATATCCTACGTTACCGACAACAAATGATCGATTTGCATCAAACTTTACGTGAAAAACGACCAGAATATGACCAAAGACAACCTAATGTGATTGTACTTGACGATAAGGCACCCTCCCATAAAGCAAATCCGGTCAAGGAAACCATTGCGACGTTTGTCTGGGAAATCCTTCCGCATGTATCTTATTCACCAGACTTGACGCCTTCCAATTTTCACTTATTGGCATCCATGGGACACACACTTACTGACCAGCGCTTCACATCTTACGAAAATGTACAAAAATGGCTTGGTGACTGTTTTGCAGCACAAGAGGCACAGTTTTTTTCGGTCTGGCATCCACACATTGCCGGAACGGTGGCAGAAATGTATCGCTAGCGATGGCCAATACTTCGAATAAAATAGTTCTTAGCATTATCATCCAATCATTGTGGAGTTTCTGTACATAAATTGAGGTTTCATATTTACGCACCTGTTATTATTGAAATTTGAGTGCAGATAAGCAGAAACCAATTTAGATAAATTATAGTTTATTGCATACTTGAAGTTAACAGAAACTTCAAAATTATGTCAATACACTTTTGGAATAGTCCCATATCGTAAAGGTGTATTGACTTAGTTTTGAAGTTCCTGTTAACGTTTCTCCAAGCCTAATGGTATTCATTATTGAAGTATGAAACAAACTATAACTTATGGAAATTGTTTTCTGTTCATCTGTACTCAAATTTGAATAATCGACATAAAACGAAAAAGGCAAGGAAATCTTATTGGATTCAGACTTAATCTTGTTTGAATTCTTATAATTCCAATGTCTATAATAACACATTAATCAAACCAAAAGTCATAAACAAATACAGCCCACCTTAGCTCAGAATTTTAGAATATCTTAGAGATCGGTATTTGTGTTCAATGTAAATCAGATTAATAGTTTGCGTTTCTGAATATTAAATATGCGGCTTGTCGGTAATATGCACATTGTCCACATTTCATTACTGGTGGTAACCTCAGAGCTGTGAATAGAATTATTGGATGTATGTTGTTGTTCAGACCAATGTCACGAAGGTAATAATATCAACTCCTTTCGAACTAATTGTCCTTGTCCCACACTCAGATATGAAATCAATAAGTGCTTAAATAAGGATTTCTGGCAGAGTTCTGAAAACACGATGATGTTGTACAAGATTACCCACCATCAGATCTCGAACAAGTTAATTATGGACTGCGCTTCTCTGGATCACTGGTTGATACTGGGATGGTGTTTTTTTTTTTTTGAATTAGGTATTTATTGAAATCTGGGTTCAGATTGAAGATGGAAAATGAATTTGGTATTTAGGCAGGTAAAGTCTTTCTTGAGCTTTTGTCATGATTATATTGGATCTCTTTGACCTGGCATGTATTAAGAATGTAATTATCATACTTCGAAGATGACCTAATCCCTGTGTGTTGATTTGTTTCGTATTTGCATCAGAGGATTAATACTCTTCCGTTCATTTAACTAAAAATGCAGGTGTTATCTTCCTAGTAATTGGCTTTGAGAGTGTGAATTGATATCTATTTGCGGTTGCAATCAGATAATTTCCCGTGTCGATGTTCATAATATGCGTTCCTCCTGTCTCTTAATGTTGAGGTGATGGTACGTGAGTTCTTGTTGATATCAAACGTATAGGCATGATAGAATAGCCAATCAATTTTCTAATTACATCCTGTTCTGTGCTTCTGATTTCAATACGCTTTGGGAATGGTAGTAAGATTCCATACTCATTACTACCAATTAGTGACATGTAATACATACCCAAAAACACGCGGACTCTCAAAGTGATCTAAGTTTGGAGATTTAATGGATCTGAAGAACACGTCCCAAACGTGACCTTGGAATGAGATCCAAAATAAGACATGCAAAAGACTCCAAAACTGAACAGCTCCAAATGATCTAATTAACATTTTATGGATTACGAAAATATGTTACAAATTATGCATTTGCAACCTAAGTTGGGACATCCAGTAATCGCCGAAAATACGTCTAAAATTAACATCCCAGAGAGATCCGAGGCGAAACGTCCAATAGAAGTTGAAATAGCTCGAGAAGAGATCTGAGTCAAAGCATCCATTGGGTATTACGTCCAAAAGTGCACTTTCGAAAATGATCCGAGTTTGGAGTGGACATACAGTAGACGTCGAAAGTAAGTCTAAAAATTAACATGTCGAAGAAATACAAATGTGGGCACCCAATCGACCTCAAAAACATCGAAAAGTAGACATTCCAAAGGGATCCAAGGGAGGACGTACAATAGACACCAAAAATACGTATGAGACGGTCATCCCAAAAATATCCAAATTTGGAAAACAAGTGGAAGCCGAAACACGTCTAAAATCACTCATTCTAGTCGTAAGAGAAAAAGGAAATGTAATTTGAAACGAAATTAAAATTGTTGTACCAAAGCGTTTTAAATTTTGCACTACTACAAATTATGCACTGACATTATCAGTTAAGGGATAGAAGGGGTATGTGCACTTGTTTTTTAAAGGAATTTGCGCTAGTAACAAAATACTAAACAATGACAGCCAAAACACAGAAAATTTCAATCCACAAGTTCAAATAATCGCAAAGCTATATGGTTTTAGGAATATGAAATACAGAATAAATGGAAGAGTTTTACTTTAAAATGCGTTTAACGGGAAATCACCTTTCATGGACATAACCCCTTCTTTCTCTGTTCTCTTCAATTGTGAAGATAAAATATTTGCACGATTTAAGTTGATGAAGTTCATTGTAAACAATCAGCTGGAAGGAAATGTTGAACGGTTTTGAAGGTATTAAAGCTAACACTTTATATTCGTGCTTTATCACCATGGACCGAAAGCACATCTAACAGAATCAACGCGTGTTTACGAAATTGAAGACATTTAAAAAAAAAAACATTATAAATTACAACTATTTCATTTGCGAAATATTTGAGGTGGCAATTAGTGTAGCAGAGACCGCGATTTCAGAGGGAAAGTGGTGACATTCATACCCTTCAGGCAAATATCGAAATGACAAACTTTCAAAAATTCATATCATACCCTAACTTGTATATTAATGTAAACCCATTTAAATTCTTTTTAGAACCTGCCAGCCAAGAAAAGGCATAAATAGTAATTATCCACATAACACAAGCACGTCTACTTAATATTTATTGGATGTAGCCATGCCATCCATTTTGTGTCCATTGGAGGTATAAGCGTCCTATAGAAGAGGCAATAGATGTCCATCATACGCTCAAAGTAGTCTTTATTGTTATGTCGAACTATGTCCATACGAGGTTAGATTTTGGGCAGGCTGTCCAGTAACATGACGGTCTGCGACATTGATGCTCCAAAGCCATAATGAATTTAATTCAATTCAATTTCAGTAGCATGACTGATAAACAATATTTTGTGTTGAGGTATAGTGGAAAAAATGAAAGTCTCCAATCATGACGCCAAAACAGATCTTTCCGTTAAAATCCAGCGTCTTACTGGCTCGCCCAAACTGCTATTGGTCAGTAAAGACCAAAACAATACACCATAGAGATTTAGAAACGGTGTTATACCTACTCGGAAGACCTAAACTAAGTTACTCCGGCTACTTATACGTTTTACTCTACGTTTTAATCGACTTGTTAACATGAATCTCATAATAAATAAATATATTTCATGCAAAACACGGCTTTCATTTCTTTATCGGTACATGCACGTAATTCCAATGTGAAGCGACATTGCATCAAGTGGGCTTCCATGCTTGGTGCGCAAACCTACATATAATGTCATTATAAAATCAGAATATAACTTTGACAAGGTCACACCTATCAGAAAGAACTGAAATGTGATGTACTAGAGTTATACTATCGTCTGCCGTTTGGGTATATGCATTCCTTTATTTCAGAAATAGTCTTCGCCACATAAAAGGAACAGTAAAATATTCGTATTAGGGGACTTCCAAAGAACATCCGTTAAAGTCCGTATTTGTCCATTTTCGTACCTCATAAAGAAATCCACTGGCCGCAATTTCGGCTCTACTTCAGCAGTCCGATGGATGTACCTTTCTTCATCCATTGGACGTCATCTATTCATAAAGCTAATTGCATTGTTGCATCCAGTGGATGTTCTTTTTACATACTTGTGCTGTGTGGTTAGAGAAAAATCACATAACACTTATGAATTTGGTTTAAGTGCAAGTGAAGATTAGTAATTGCTGTTCGACTTCAAGAATAAGAGACACGGTGTCTACTTGGTGGATATATTTTTATTGTATACAAACACGTTGAATGGTACGAACGGCTTTTAACAAAATTTATTTTGAAATTGAATGGCCACATTGACACTTTGACTATAGAGACTTGGTGCGAAGCGCAACAGACACCTTTCGAGAATATCAAGACAAATTGGCGCCAGGTTTGTTGCAAATACATTGAAGGATGTAGAAAATTAGAAAATATTTTGATAATAGAATAGCAACACTCACCATCTGAGTGAGCAGAAGTGTCAAGGAGCACTGCAATCTCCTTTTCAACGTAGGTAGGAAAATTCATGCCAAGTTTGGTGAAACAAAGTTAAATGGAATTAAAACTTTAAAAAAATCTAAATAGGTTGGCAACACTGACAATCGGGTGTTTCGAGAAAGTGAGGAACTAGATATTGCCCTTTCGTTGGTGACAAATAATGTTTGTGGGAAGTTCAGTACAGATTCTAACACTTTTATTATTCATGAATAATTGCAGACTTTAAGGAATTGCGAGGGACATATATTAACACCCAAAGAGTTTAATTCAAGTAAAATGTCTAGGCAGGAAATTAAGAATTACCTGTGGCTGAAAATTATTATACAATCTTTGCACGACAAATGTTTTTTTTTTAGTTTATATGTACGTATCAACTGATAATTTGAAGTAATTTTCGATCTGTATCCTTGTACAGGTAAAAGGATAGTACAAGTATCTCGTATCTCGATTCAAAGTAACATTAACTTAAACGCAACACTGTTTAATGATCAGAAAATCATTTCTTCCACAAGAGCATAAAGTTTTTTAAATAAGGATTTGCTTTCCAGAAATTATGTAGGTTCATTAGTACAAGTTCAGGCATAAGTAAAC
Organism: Lepisma saccharinum; assembly: GCA_022664845.1. NCBI lineage: Eukaryota > Metazoa > Arthropoda > Insecta > Zygentoma > Lepismatidae > Lepisma > Lepisma saccharinum. The sequence goes on from JAGDQP010003302.1 coordinate 25,073, forward strand.
TAAGTAATCCATAGTACCTTCATATGATAACAAATCTAATATAGGTTTGATAATGTTTTATACATAAATGGTTATACATTGTAATTTTCTCTAGAAGGGAAACCTTAGTGAAACGTTAAAGAAGGTATTTTGCTTTGTATGAGCTTGAATTTCCTAGCTCTTGATTACGTTCAATTGTTCGGTTTGTGTGGTTTATTCGACTACATATAAGTAAGTTAGAAGTAAGATTTCATACTTTTGTTTCTTGTTTGAACTATAATGCAGTTTAGATAGGCCTATATGTTAATGTTGGGTCTCTGTCAATTCTAAACAACTTTATAATTCTGACTAAATAAGGGCTCTCTAAATAAGCCTGTATATTTTTACTAGACCATGGTAATTATAAATTGTAACTTCAGTAATAACGCCAGGAATAGCATCAGATTGAATGTTGGTTCCATGAAAAGTTTATAAGACTAATTTAAGGAGAAATTTGATTAAATAAAATATTTGCACTTTAGATGTCATTCCTGGCTATCAAACGTCTGAGTTGAGTGCTGTGCTCAGTTCAGCAGGGAGCAAATAAAGGAGGAGTAATTTAATCAATAGGAGGAAATTACTACGAATCGTTCCAATAATCAATGACTGGTATATTGGACTAGAGGATACCTCAAACTTATAAAAACAAGAAAAAAATTATTCACTTTGTCGTATTTGATTATATTTTGTTATTACTCGTTGCAATTAAATTGAATATGATATGAATTTCATTTAATAGTTTGTATATCTTCATTGAGCTGCGATTTTTTTCATATAATCTTGTATAAATGTTTACAGTGTATGATACTAGAATCAATTGGCAATTATATGCTGTATAACTTCAATATGTCTAATTTCTATTAATGTATGCGTTAGCAAACCGGAACTAAGCCTGTCACAAAAGCAGTAAAGGAAATATCTAGTCAACTTAATTGGTTCGTAGAATTTTTGGCAAGAGTTAAAGTTCAGTATACGATATCCTTCATAGTTTTAGAAATACGCTCCCTTACAAATTAGGACATATGTTCGCAAATGTTTGTTGTTTAGAATCACGGATTATCGATAATATGCGTAATTTTGCTCTACTATGTCTTCCATATCAGTGCCCACGACATACTATTTTTAATGTTTGTTTATTAGAATCACGAATAGTCGGTGATATTCGTAATTGGTTATACTATATCTTCCACATCACCATTATTAACGCAATAACTATTTACTTTAACACATTGTTGTGTTCTGATGTAATTGGTATAGGGCTAGTTGCTTCTTTCCACTCAATACGTCCTTGTATAAGACTAGTGGGTTTTATATGGCAAAATATGCGTGTTGGATTTCGTTAAACCAATAAGTATTCTTTATTCGATTACTGAGAGAGATTTTCAAAATAGCAGTATGCATTTGCGCATTTCCACAAGCAAGTCTCTTTAATTTGAAAACGCTGTGTGTTGTTAGGTTCAGTAAAGCATACAAGCTCATAGCAAAGTCCAAGCATTAATTTCTTAGTTTCTTAAGATAGCTGAAAATTTGGGTACTCTTAGAATTAAAAGACTACACAATGAATATAGTTTACAAGATTTTTAGAAACAATTTCATCAGACGTTGTTAGATAAAAAAATCCATTTCTGAAAAAGACCTTCATTGTGTATCTACTGTACTGTATTGCAGTTTGATATGACGATATATTAAGCAGATACTAGTGATAACGTATTTAATCGAATGTAAAGCGAGTTATCCGTTAGCAGAATATATCTACTTATTATTCTACTTAGGTTTCTTATGAGCTAATCGTTTGATATGCTGAAAATTTTTGTTTGCGAAACCTTATTTTCAGTGCACATGTTGTACACTTCAATAGTCACTGGATGTAGACCTAGAGCATGCGAAATATAACTGTATCTCATTAAATTTATGTTCCAAAAGTAAAAAAAAAAAAATCCTTTCGCAGTCCCTGGTGAATGTATCGAGAAACTACCGTAAGTACCGTAACAATAAAATACCTGTCCACTACTGAAGACAAATGAGAAAAGAATGGATATACAAATTTTGAAGCTCTTAGCAGCGTTTGTTACGAGAGGACCAGTCAATTGCAATAAATAAATAAAACGAGGCTTCTTTGATTGTAAATTCTTACCTTGAGTTGTAACAAAATCCCTGTAGGCATTTGTGGTACTTCTTGCCCTGTCATACAATCCAATGTTTGCGAAGAATACATTATTAAGTGGCAGTCTTCTAAACATAAAGCTTAAAGCTTTAGCTTCAGCCTCAGAACTTATTACAGCTAAATATGCTCCTTCGTCTTCACAAGCAATCCTTGCTTCGTTCCACGATTTTAAATCTGTATGGAATTTATAGTAACCAAGACCTTCAACGTATTCGTAGCCTTCTGGGGCAATTTTAGGAAAGTCTTAAAGAAAGAGGCAAGAGATAAAGCAGAAATTTTCTTCTGTACATAATTTTCTGTTAGAACCATTACAACATTAAAACTACAAACACTCAAGACTCAAGTTTAGACACAAATATATCACAATATCTTACATTAATTTAAGTATTATCTTGATTAGTGGATTTACTTACTAACTGATGCAATTATTTAAGAATCTGATATGTACTTACTTGCAAAATTTCAATAAAGAACCTTTGCCAATATTAAGTTATCAGAATGATGATATTGGGCGAGTTTTTTGAAAGAATCTAATTTTAATGTTCTACATACAACGAACAGAGGTAAAATACGTTTTTTTTAACGAATTGAGATAACAAAAGGAACACCCACCTTGTATTCTCTTTAAAATGTATGTTCAGCAAACTATGATACATGAATAAAATGTGCATAGTCCGTCCATTACAAGCAAATCCTTTTTTCTCTTGATGTAAGATATACGCAATGCTAACTTTGGACCCTTAAAATGCTATCTTGTAAAATCAGGAAAATGTAAAATGTACGTTCTTTTCCTGTGGTCTTCATATGTAAGATAAACTTCCAGTGCTTTTTCTGGTATGACTTTTCAAAACCTACAGGATTCAAAACAACCAGTACAGCCTTGTTTCTCACAAACCTACAAGAAAATCAAGTATTGTAATACATAAGTATGAAGGAACGGGATGGCCTGGTCGAAAGACCAGGAATTTCCTAGTGGTCCTTCCGCCGGTCCATTTGTCTTGGAAGTGTAATGTTACTCAATAAAGAATCCACTCTTGGTACTGCTAGTAGTGTTATAGAGTCCTACCGGTCATTCAAAATTAGCAATTTTGACTCACACGACTTGTTATGACGAACAGAGGGGCAGTGCTGAATACGTGAGGCCTTCACAAAAGAAAAAAAAGGGGCCATGTACAGTTTAATTTTAAGTACACATTGATTTGATACATTCAATTTATTTTAAGACACTATATTTTCTTAAGGCTATACTTTGAGACCTGGTCAATATCCTAAGGGATCTTGCAAGTTCGTTTTGGGTTCCTTTACCACGAAGGGTATTAAAGGAGTTTGAAACAAGTATTTGGAACCTTTGCGCCACAAAACCTACTACCAAGAGGGTCATTTTATTACCAGTGTATGTTGCCCTTTGTTTTCCCGAGTGGACCCTTTATTTATTAGTCCGCTCCTGCAAATGTGTAATGGTAGGGATAGCTAAATTTTGGAGTGCATAATGAACGTTGCTACACCTCGAAATTAGCAATATGGAAGGGACATCATTTGTTAATTTCTCATGGGACGTATGACATATGAATCAATACGTAAATGTTCAGAAAATGGTATTGCAGGTATCAGATTTGAGCTGGCTGTTATGCTGTGAAAGTTATCTTCACTGAAAGTGCATCGCTGGATGAGAGAAGGCTGAGATACAAACTAGACTCTGACAGTTAGTTCCAATCTGCTAAGTAACATTGTTTCCGGGGTGTTAATGTTAGTTTCTTGGAATGCCCTATACCTATGGCGGTGAACCGCGCAAAATTAATATACTTCAAACATATGGAACTCGATATGGAAGAGAGTAAGAACATTCATCGTTGCAACAACATCCCAATGGATGTTCCTCTGGGAGTGTCTCATGGTTATACTTGGTGCCTGGAACTTTGTATTCAACGAGAAGATAGCACATTGAACACATCATGTAGCAGTGCATTGCTAACTCTTTCAGTTGTGATAACTGTGATAATGTGACATTCTCAATTTGATCGTTATGTCACACAATCCACTTCCAGATTTTTCCAAAACGACCTTCATACAATATCGTGGATTATAAGATAGTGAACACGTTGAGCGTGTATTCTAAAACGTGGCTCCATTCCACATTCCACACTTGTTCCGAAATGCTTAATTTTCTTGTTCTTTTGTAAATAATAGAGCTGTAGTGGGGGTTTTCAATCACCCTACAGAGATAGAGTTGTCAGGATAAGCAGAGCACTTTCACCTCGGTTGTGACCCCGCATTTCAGCTAGAGATAGATCATTTAGCTTATCATTCATAGAGAAGACTTGAAACTTGTTTTACCATTTATCAGGGATTGAAAACTTTCTTTGTAACCTTAGTTTAAAAACAGGCTAGACACTACATATTTTCAAGTTAGTTTATAATTAGCTCCTACATGTGCTATCCTGACTTTATGGGTCTAGGTCAGAACCCCCAACGGTCAGAAACCCCAAAAGTAAATACGGTCAAAACCCTTGGGGATTCTAACCATGTGTGTGGGGTTTCTGACCGTGTTGTGGGTGTTCTGACCATGTGTGTGGGGGTTCTGACCGTTTTCGCATTTGGGGACTCTGCCCGTTTGTGTGGGGGTTCTGACCGTTTTTAGTTTTGGGGATTCTGACCATTTGCGTGTTTGGGGGTTTTGGCACTTATGTGGGGATTCTTACCGTTTTTACTTTTGGGGTTTCTGACCGTTGGGGTTTCTGACCTAAAATAGAATTTATACGTTATTTAAAAAGTTATGGATAATATACAAAGAAAAAAAAACACCAGAATAACAAAATCATATATGGTAAATGTTAAAATTCCAATTTTGCATCATTATAAGTAATATATTTGTTTTGTAAATAACCATTTTTTAATCTTAAAAATAATATGATACTGAATAAAATGTGCGTTCTGATCTTTCAGCCATGCCCGTTCTCATAACCTATAGAAGTATTCTCTAGATGCGTACTGAATATCGTGTTTTCTAGTACATCTTGCGTAACTCTTCGATACGAGAAGCACCGGCCCTGTGATACTCCAGAAAATGCCACTTTATAACAACTATCCTGAAGCTGGTAATGATGGAATTTTCCATAAATATAGTCCGTATTAGATAATTTGTGTAGTAGATAAATATGAGCCATCTAAGATATTTATTAGATCATTATTAATGTAATTGTGTGTTATGTGAAATTTATTTGATTTAATGTACAAGAAGGGTTCTTAGGTAGATGAGATATAAACTAATAAAACAATCTGTATTTATTAGTGTATAAATAAGGAGAGCTGAATTTAATTAGTATTTGCTTATTTTTTAGATATAATTACCATGGATAATTTGAAAGATATAGGTCTGTAAGGTGAAAAATTATATTGCGGTCCAAAATTATGTACGTGAATTATATTAGCTATTTGTCAAAAAGGAGGAATTGTAACCTCCTGTAAAGCATCATAGGTAATTCATATTAGAATCGAAATAAGGCAAATTATTTTACCTCAAAAAACATGCGCTAATATTATCAGGATCTCAAGGTCTACACGGAGATAGAGGCAGCAGGAAAGCATTTCTCTGAGGTGGTTGATCGATTTCATTATGAAATAAAATTTTATATAAGACCTATAAGCGACATTTTAATCAGATTGAATTAATGACGATGAAAAAAATAGTGGAAAGAAAAAAGTGGCAGGAAATGGGATAGTCCCGAACCAGTCCTTGAACAGCGTTTGTCTATCACAAAGCCAATATAGCAGAAGAAAGAATCGAACAGGAGACCCCACTCATAACAAGTGAGCGCTCTAACACTGAGTAACCGCTGATAAATTTAATACAATGCAATTGAAGATGGAATGAATTTAAATTGAATTGAATTTGATGGAACAAAGATGGAGTACTAATGAATTAAACTGTACATCATAACAAATAATTAAATAGGTATACCTTTTGTCATCTTCATGTTATGTTATTTCGTTATGCATAACGCAAGAACGCAAGTGATTTTTGTCCTAGATTTAATCAAAGACCAAATGTGTTTATATTATATATCTGTTTTCCCTGTATGGAATCAATATTATCCAGATACTTTAGTTCCTCTGTTTTGTAAACATACTTTCTTGTATAAGAGAACTTTTTACATGTGTGATGACTTAGAAAATAACACCATATTTCACCTGGTTATCTTCTTAGTAAGAACAAAAAAAAGATCACAATCACATGAGGTAAATAACCCAAAAATAACTCAAAATTATCGAATTATATTAACACCATGAAATTTCATTAAATTTATTTTATTCTACTTCTATAAAATGTGGTGTTATTCCTGAATTTTCTAATTGTTTGAGCAGTTTTTCTGTCTTTCTATATTTCGCGGCTTTAATGAATTTAAACAGAGAAATATGTTATTACGTTAGCCTCATATAGTACAACGTAATGTAGTGAATTGTGTATTAGGTCTGAATCACACACTGCCCTGACGACCTAGAGATAATACACCATATTGTTATGTTATAAAGAGTTAATTGATTTTAACTACGAATCCCTCATTATGTATATAGACAGTATTCAGCGATTAAGCTACTTTCACCTGAAGAATAAACCTCAATTTTGCTGATGGTCAATCGGTATTGTCATATTCCAAAATAATATTTGTTTCACGATCATTTTATATGTAGTTTGATGCACGAAATATTGTCGATAATGCTAGTTATTTTAAGAGAATGTATGTATTTACTTTAATTGTAGCTATAAATCGGCAAATTGAATTAATTGTACCGCTAATTACTTGGCTTTCACTTCGTGGAATGCTACTTAGTGACACCATAATGGAACCTATTTTCTGTTTTTAAAATACCTATTATATAACTGGTAACTTGCTCAGCATTATCAGCCGGTCGGTTTTGAAACTCTTATTAACTGGTGACGATAAGCTGAAATTGGGCTTGAGCTGCCATTGGCCTTATAAAGAAAATTAACGTGAAGTAATGTGCCATCTTTCTAGAGAATTACGAAGTTTGTATATGTCGAACAACAGTTCGGATTCTCAATCTGGCAGGACAAAGTTATTATTTTTTTGACTCCAGTTAAAGTATCGAAAAACTGCCTAGTAGTGGTAAAATATCGGATGAATATTTGGTGCAAAATTATTATTTTCAAAGTTTCTTGTTCAAAGGTGTGCCAATGAAATGGGGTTTGGGATCCTATTTCCGTTTTTTTTTATCAAATTCAGATTTTTTTGTACAATTAGTACAAAATTTTGGGCAAATGATGCTTTCAACCAGGTCCGTATAATATAAATTAGTAACATGTACATCAAGTCAGTTCAATGTATCGACTGCAGAATTTTTAAACAAATGATATTCCCTAAAATTATTAGAGTTATTTCCGGATACTCTTGAACAAGCTTGTTGCTAGTCAGCTAGTAATGAAGAAATAGTTGGGTGAAGGTCTCTGAGACACTTTATTTTGGACTCTGGACCCCATCTTGGATTTGGCTTGGTCGAAAATAATGGCTATCACAACTGCATTGCAGAGGCATGTGAAATATCATTTAAAGTATTTGGCATGGTGCTGAACAAGTTGAACACTTAAAAAAAGTCGTTTAAACAAAAACTGAAATGTGTACGTGTATTGATTTACTTTTGTTGTCTTTCCGAGAATCTTTAACTAGCATCTCAAATGTCTGTGTTTATTAAGTTATTTTATCCTTTCTTTCCAAGTACTACGTCTCAAATTTCCTTTGTTTTTTTAGTTTTCTATTTTAGCTCCATTAAGTAATATCTGAAATGCCCGTAGAAACTTTGGCAAACTTAATTTTATATGGGTCAGTCTAGTAACTTGACTTGGGTCCGTCACATTCGAGTTAAAAGACACCCATGACCCTGCCGGGACTTAAACCTGAGACCTTCGAGTCTCTGACCGAACGCCTTAGAGCGCACGGCTACCGGTCGACCTGAAATGACCGTGTCTACTAAATTAGTGTTATATTGTCTGGAATTGTCAGTGCCTATTCATGGTATTGATTATGTTTATTTTTTGTTGCAAGCTTTTTCGTTTAAGAATATTAATGCCCTTCAGTAATAGTGTTTAAATGAGACGCAGCATATTGGTTACAACATGGAAACAGGAGGTATATCATTAACAAGGAAAGAGACCACAGTTGACCTTGAATGACGTTTTATATACCAAAGAATAAATGATTATGAGACCGTTTCGACGGAAAATGGTCGACAGCGAATCTGGAAAGCTCCTAATATCCGTTAAGATAGAACTTGTAACAGACTTACGCAAATTGGCGAATGAAGCAACTTCAAATACCATGTAACTAATGCATGCTATGAGAGAGACACTCACAAAGGCGAATTGGAGAGGGTCTCTAACAAGGGAGTTTGGTGAACTGTTCATCGATATGGAGAACAACTATGAACCACAACAAAACACAATCGCCATCACAGAACCTGTTATACACGGACGCTGTTCTTACTGAAGCACTTCCGCAAACGTCGTCGTACGCCATACAAAGCCCGTCAGGTGATAGTTGTGTACATGCACAATGTTTCTTAAACTGGTTGATTGGCCACTGCAAATTATAACCGACCATCAGGGTTGTCTTCAGTCAAATGCTGCAATTTTTGCAACTGGTACGAGTGCCGCATATTTGTTTTACATTGTTCGTGTAGAGGCACGACTTTATATTTAACATTTTCTGTTGAATACAAGATAGCTGATTTCAAAATGGCCACCGGCAAAGTGGTATGGTTCGCAACATTTTTCCCCTTCGTCTATAACATGTTCAAGGCATTTAATTCCTCTATGTCTCTTTTTATATTTTATTCAACTGTCGTCTACAGTATGGTCCCAGTCCCACCCTGTAAAGTATTTTGCATGTATTACGAGGCTAACACAAAATTGTGACATCTAATATTATAGCTGTTAAAGTAATTGTGCTATGGCCTATCATTTGGCATATTCTAAATCTCGATAACGAGAGAAAATTTCACCAACCCCCCATGTAAGCATATAAAACTTGCTAGTCAAGAATATTACAGGTACAATGAAGACAAATTTGTTTGTCAATAAATCTTATTGCAGCATCGATAATTAAATTGTATTACAAGTGGAAGAAACATTCATGCTGACAATTTGAATAACAACAAGATTTGAAAAAAAATAATAGGGCAAAGTAATTTTTTGAAGTGTAACGCTGCTTCAAACATGTGTTTACTCGCACTGCTGACATCAGTAATGATGCTCTAGCCAAAGAGCTCTTCTATCACCCCACTTGTATACGTACAAAGTTTAAGCGTTATGAAACTGAAATAAATATATATATATATATCAGCATGTACGTGTAACAACGGTCAAGCAAAAAGTGTCCTAAAGAAGGAGCAATTGTGTCAGTTAATAATTACGTTCCTTCACTCTTCTATCGGTCTTAGCGAGCAAAGATTAGTAATAGTTTCTGAGAGCTTATAGTATCAGGAACGTGTTCAGCACCATGAATACAACATTAAACTATACATTACATACATATGCACTTCATTTTTAATAGTCATTATATATTAATCAGGTCAGATCCAAGATGGTGCCAATACTTCAAACTGAGATGTCTCGAAGACCATCCCCCAACTTTTCCTTCATTACCAGACCACTAGCAACAAGTTCCAATTGGCTGATACTCTGGTACTTATGTGAAATACTGAACCATTCTCACCAGTTGCATTATATACTAAGGACAGAAATATGGTCACTCTATACAAGCGACTTTTACCTGCTCTTACGCGAGCCCTATTAACTAATTCCTAAAAATGGTTGTGACCCGTACGTAAAAAATCGTTGATTATATTAAAAGAGTTTTTATTCTGTTTTGAAATCCAAAGAATTATGACTCTTTTCCTGTCAGATTAGATATCCGTTTCACTGTGTGTCATGGATGAGAGTTTACAATATTTATGGAGCACTGCATCGAATTAGTGTATAAATATGTGGACAATCGGATAACTACCGTCCGTCATTTCTATGTTTATTTTTGGTGCTAACCATTTTGAAATAAAAACATGTAAAATAATTAATAGTGCAAGAAATACAAAATAAAAATCGAAATTGAATATGCAAAAAATAAGTTTAAAAATCTATTTTGAATAGTGGGAGAAGGACTTTTATAATTATTGGTTCTCGATATTTTAAGAAACAAGAACACTTACTCCCTATATATGGCTCTTTCGGGTAACACATCTGAGGTATGAAATTCTGACCAAAAAATGTGCATGTGCATTCCTTAGTTTGAATTTGTGCTTCTGCTTGCACATTGATGCCTCCTATTGAATTGAAGTTAGGCGCATATCCTTCACTCATGTGGAGAATGAAGCTACTTGTAAGTAGTATAATGCTTACAATAAACAGCATGTTAGATGAGGTAGATTAACCTGATGAGGTAGGTACCTCATAAACAGCATGAGGTAGATTAACCTGAAAATACAAAGAGACAAATATGTAAGTGTTTCCTGTTATGGAAATACTATTGAACAATTCTGTCAATACTGTAGACGAATCAATGTTTTTCCATTGTGTAGTTTTATAGTACAACTAATATTCATAATACACCGTTCTTACAGCACTCTAAGAACACGACATAAATTCGAATAGAAAATACTGGTAAAATCACGGAAAAATGATTTATTCCGGCATACAAGCTTTTTATTTAACTTATATTTATTAGATAAATAGGCACACAGGTCCTGAGCCTGCCACTTGGAGCCTCTAAGACATGTCACATCTTACACAATGCTGAGTATGGCGCATAAATATACCTTAAATATAAAAACTAAATTGTATACTATTTCCATTAACGCACAATGGTTCACTTCATTAAGTGAACAAGTCATGACATTTCTCATGACTTTAATACTCAAAGTTTATGAAAACGCAGCTGGCTGCTGTGTTCTGCCTTTCGGAGATATTCATTTATTAATTTACGTTTGACTTGTAGCTTGACTTTATATATAAGTCACAGACTTGTCTCAGGCCGAAGTTGTGAATTGGATTGTTGGGCACATAATTTTGTAGTATATGGTAAGAAAAGGTAAGCGCCGCTTATTTTAGTACTTTCCACCTCTTCGTCTAATAGTTATTGATAACGGACTGAGTTCCAGCCTAATTTAAGCTGTTTGGAGGGCGTATGAGAGAGGTTTAATTTATACTAAGACTTTACTTTTCACGGGAGGAGTCTATGTTACTGGTATGGTACCTACATATAAGGCGATGCTGCTTTAACGGACTTGGCTGTTAACGAGAAACACTGAATAACATTTAATAATATATTTATTGTAGGACTTTGTTAAGTATCGGAATTACACATTTAAACATTAAAACTGTAAACAAAAGAAGTCAATACATAACTTGGGGACGGCGTTATGAATCATGAGACGAACTGAATCTATTTAACAGAATACATGGAATTTAAGTTGAATTATGCTAAGTTCAAACAATATAAAACAAGATTTAAATATCTAAACTTAGCTCCAGGCAGCAAATTATTTCGAAGCAATAACAATACCACTTTAGACAATTTTTAAAGATAACGGCGTACCTTGTAATTTATAGATGAAATTAAAGTTGATGGAAGATGCACTTTGTAAAATACCTGTTACTTTCACAATATTGGTTTAACCGTGTTTAAACCAGTTCTGAAGCATTCTGAGTCCAAATAGAAGAGAGTTTTAAAGATGAATTTTCAACGGTAGTTATACATGTAAAGATGGCTGCGTCTCATCTGATGTCTGATCTGTTCTAACTTCTGTAGGCGTCTCAGCTCTAACAGGTCTGGATCGTTGTTTTTTACGCTCAAATTTATATGTTTGTTTTTGAAAGAAAGGAAGAACACATACTGATTCACGTGGGAGAATTTACACTTATTCAAGGTTGAATTTAGTCATTTTCTTCGAGGGTATTTAGTCACAATCGTTCAAGGTGAAGTCTAGTTAGTTTCCTGGAAATGACGTTATTGGTGTCCTCTTCACATGTTGTCTGGAAATCACGTGTGATTTTATATAATATTTCATAGTTCTTGTAATATTTCATAGTTCATTCAAGGTTAAATCGAGGTATCACACGGTAGTTCGTACTTTAGGAATGTAATTGAGAACGGAAATGATATCACTATCATATCCTGTACGTTGCTATGTCATTATGAATAATTACCTTCGGAGCTTTGATAGAATATAGCTAGAAAGATCATGATTCATAAACGTCGAGACAAGTCTTAAAGTTAATACAATAGAAATCTTATAAACTATACAAAATAAAATATACTGTTGTCCAAAAATATAAACAAAAGAAATTAAAAATTATGAAAAATGTATAGTATATATACATTATAACTAAACTTTCTGAAGAAGATAGTAGTAATTTAAGATTCAAACCATCTCATTTACATCTATTGATGTTCACCTGTATACCATGCAAACTGGCTACCACCGCGTAAGTATTTGGGAAATGAAGATACTTTATACAGACATGAAAGGGAAATAGTAATAATTTAATTGGCGATTGTTTGAATTATATACTGAAGTGAAAAAAGTATAACCCAATACTTTTTGTAAATAAAAGTTTTCCGATATTTTTATAATTCTGGAATAAGGATAATTACATACAATTTGCCTACTCCCATTATCATAGAAGACGGGCTTAGCTTAAGCATTGTATCCTCAGACTGTATCAAAAATGCCAACTCCTAAATTTCGATTCAAATTTATAAACAAGAATTTATATTTTAACATAAAAAACATCAAGTAACGTTTTGTGTAAAGTTAAATCTATAATCGATTTAACCTGGTAACGTCTCGGACAAGCAAAGGGATATTATGAAAGGAGAAATATACAGGAGCAGCATGAAGTCCGTTGAACAAAACTGTGTCGTATTCGTAGAAAATGTTTATCCTAAAGAACGTGATATTGTTCGATTTTCTCACAAGTACAGTGTAGATAAATTGCTTATTACGCGCATTGTGAAGTGACGAAGAGAAAACTGTGCATTGCACGTCCGAAAACTATCGAAGCCTACGGAAATACAAATGTTTACTAGCATCACTTAAGAGATATCCTGATACAAAAATATATATTTGTTATAATTGTTTTGAATGATATCTGTGTGATTATTTAAAAGAGTATGTTTATAAAGTTATGATAAGAAGGGCAGAAAACATTAAGCCACACATGTTTCAGGCGTGTTGCAACATTTCATCTAAAACAATGTTCAGACGTGCAGCACCTTGATAAAGTGCGTGTTTGTTACCAGTACGTGAATATGGAACAAACAACCAATTTGAATTTGAAGTATGATAATTTCAATGATGCCAATGCATCAGGCGTTCTCTTAAACTATTTGCAAATGTCTCATCATATCAGTTAATTTTATTGATTAGATGAAACAATATACGAACATACATACATCTCTTAATCAAACATATTCTACTGTATCTAATTTACTTACAAAGAATTCAATACCGTAATATACATAGTGATTTAATATAATCGTTTTACAAGTCTCGAATGAGCCAGGTTTTATAAACACTATGGAATTTAAATTATGGCAAATTTGGTTTGAATCTTTACATTCTTTTGAGAATATACGGTATGCATAGAACAAGTGGTGAAGCCGGAAATAGTATTACGAGTCACGTTGGTAATTGACTGTTATCTGAAAGAACTGAGATACGAAGCAACGCAAAAATCGTCAATATTCGGTGCCGTAGTGACAGTAACACTCGTTTCGTTTGTACATTTTTGAACGTGATGAATAAAAAGTGGAATAAAATAATAAATATTGTAAAAGTAGTTTAGAAGAAAAAATAAAAGTCTACTGCACAGACATGTTAGCCTTCCCCTTTCTCTTGTACATATTCTTTTTTGTTTTTAACACAGGTGACCATTTTAAAGAAAATGCACGCTAAGCATGTTCAAGAAAAACTTTTCCAGTAATCTGTATTATAATATTTAATAGTTGTTGAGGCCATTCATATACAATATATTCCATAATACATATTATTATCATTGTTGTAATACTTCACGTGTTAAAAATGCGATTTCTCAGGATAGTGTAATCTGTTCATCTTCAACATTTGAAATCACTTTTCTTAACATAGCATCTTCTGCAGTTAAGGGTAGCAATTAGCTTCTTCGTTCAATTGTAATTTGGCTGGAGCAAAACTTTTCTGAGTCTGAAGAAAAGAATAATATATATACGAGCTCCTGCGTAGCCTAGTCGGTAGCGCGTTCGACTTCAGTCCCGGGTTCGATTCCCGGTAGGGGCTCAAAAATGTCGGTTTTAACCCAGCATCGTTAGGACAATTGGGGAGCGGCTGTGAATAAAAGACACTGGCGATCACAGTGAGAGCTTCGGCTCTCCTCTCCCAACCCGTCTGGTCAGCGTGGGAGCAGTAGACCAACTCCTCCCTTCGGGGAGAGACCTCATTCAGTAGTGGATTGAATATGGCTGTGATTTATATATATATATATATATATATATATATATATATGATTATATATATATATATATATATTCAATCTGAACTATTGAAGGAAGTTGATGATATAATAAAATATAAAGCGATCAATAGCAGGGCGGAATTAACGTTTTTATAGAAGTTTGAGAACTGTCAACACAATATTAAGGTCCTTAAAAAACTACAGTGTTCTTTTGCAAACATTGATGGAATGTCTGAAATTGATTTTCTATTAACAAAAACAATTAAGGAATAATGTTATGTGCTGATTACTCTCCCAGCGTGGAGGTATGAACCAAGTGTATTGACTTGTGTTCCGTGCAGAAAGGGCGATTTCTGATTTCATAATGCCCATTAGAATTAGCCACAAAAATAGGGACACTAAACAAAATTTACCAGGAAAAGATTATAGCATTAAACAGGACAAGAGTTAACCATTTAAACTATGTTCGTTTTCCGGCAAATTAAAATAAAACGTGTCATGTGTTTGTAATTTGAAACACCAATTTTGATTCAAGAGGGGAATATGCGTTGTACTTATTACATTCAAATCTTTATTTGATGGGTACGTAATGTTGATTACGAACTTTTCAAATGCTCTCTTGTAAATTGGACAAAACACGCTCTTCTTCTGTGGAATTCAGTATTAAACATATCAAAATGACTATTACTATTTTTTGACAAAATTAAAAATGAAAACTAAACGCATTTTTCATTAACATCAACCCCATCTATACTTGATTGAGAACACATTCTTTAAAACTAAAAAAAAAGAAAAAGAAAATGGTAACTTCTCGAATAGTTATCTAATAGACTAGACTAGAACCAAACAATATTGAAGACTACGTAGTTTAGTTAAACATAATCTTTAGTGCATTAGTTATTAGTAGTTGCACTTGAAGGGCTGTAAATAACCTGGGATGAAGAAAGAAGAGGGCAATATTTCTTACTATCAACAAACTGGTTTCATACCTAATTACTGTCATGCTATCAAATTACTGATAGTAAGTGTGTTACTATTGGGTAATTTCTGTTGCCATACAGATTGGCAACCTGCAAATTACCCTCATGAGAATATGGGTTAACACCAAGGAAGGTCAATGGTGCGCTAACATAAATTGCGAAACGCTAGATTGTTAATAATACAGATACACTTGCTTAGAAGTCTCTTTCTACCAAACACTAATCACGGTATACATGATTAAAGACGGAATCAATAATATACATATTATTATATTCTTCTGATGAAAAACGTGAAAGAACAAGTTGTACCTGAGCTGGTATCCTCCAGAGAAATATGTTTTTTTCTCTTATTTATCAACAACAAAGTTCAATAAACATTGAATGTAAAGCTACAGATACAAGAATAGTTAAGAAATTGAAAATAAATGCCTTGAGGAATGTAGCTCAAGGCTTCAATTTATTAACCTGTTTATGTCTGCTTTACTGCTTACTCTTTTAGTTAAGAATGTATCAATTAACGCGCATGTGAATAATATATGGTGTGTGAGACGTTAAATATCTACAATTTAGCATTATTTATAGTTCCGAAAATGCAAATAGTTTCAGTTTCATCACAATTTAATAGTGTATATTTTATTTTGTATGGGTCGTGAATTAAGGAAGAAAGCTGTCATAAATACATGTAGAGAATTCATAAAACTATATTGACAATCATGTTTCTTATAAAGAAAGCAAACTAACATCATAAAATGTAATTATTATTGCTATTTCCATTGTTCTATAATAGAGACCTACTTTCATATCCATGTCCATCAAAATTATTTATTAACCTAACTACATTACCCTTTTGTTTTGTTCACTACTACGAAAGTTAAAAAGCTAGTGTAAAATCCAATTATGTAGAAATAAGGAACTATAAAATTCATAAATGTCGTGAGAATTGTTGTACCTCTGATTATTTTAACATATACTTTTAGGTAACTCTAATATTGATGAAACTGTTGCAGTTTTGAATTAAAGTAAAAGTTCGCAAACAACTATTGAATTAACGTACTGGTGTAGTTTGTCATATGCATGCGTGTTCTTTACATGTTAATCCTTATGATAGTGTTGTAAAATTAAATACATTGATTCAGTTACTGTCTGTTAAGTATAAAATATGAAACTTAAAGCGGAGTACACTTATTTCTTTCTTAACTCAAAAGATAATCTTACTAAATAGCAGTATTTATTCCCCTTGTCATTACACATAAATTTATTAAAATTCGTTTCCACATATTTGTAAATGCGTAACGAGTTTCAGGAAGTTGTTAGACTATCACTGTAAACGTTCCATACATTTCGTAATACTTTTACATGATTTTCCATCAGCTTTATTATTCTTCACTTCAGGGTGTCCGCCAGGAGCGTCAGTTTCGGGTGTAAATTCAAAGCTGGGATGGTGTAAGTTTCGTTTTTCTAGATTTTATATAGCAAAACATGTTTAAGAGTGGGGTTTTGGGGGGTGAAACCCCTCCGAAGGGAGGGTCTCTGGGTCTGGCGGAATCACTTTTTTACTTGAAGTAGAATCTGTGTTACATAACAACTAAAGGTTTCCTTTGTTGTAAATCCAGACCGCTGCTTGTGGCAGCTTCACTGTTTGGCCACTAATGCTTTATTATTTCTGAACAAATAAATGGAAATAGTAAAGAAATTGTGCAATATTTGGCAGTTAAATTATCATCATTTTTATATTATTACTGTCTGATTCTTAACTAGTGTGTTGCTGGTCATATTATACTCTTTTTAAAGTTTTATTTTGTCTGTGTGTGTGTTTTTTTTTAAATTGCAACGCTAAATGAGTCTAAATCCTACAATATGCGACAAACAAACAGTACTGAATTTACAACCATGCTTCGAAATTAGGATAGTCCAACAAAACATGCGTGGCGACCACGGCAACACGTATCACATATATAAGTACATCAGTACACAGAGTATTCAAAATGTCTACCTTTATGTGTCACATAATGATCATAACGATCATGCGAATTGTAGACCATGCTGACGAAAACAGTTTGCTGCAACGGGGGGATTTTTTTTCTATAATTTGGGAACACTTCTAGGCTGGTCATCCGATAGGAAAACGGGTTCTTTCAGCATGCCCCATATGTAGGCATTGGAGGCTGAGATCCGGGGAGTGGGAAGGGTAGGAGAATGCCGTTCTGATGTCCCACTTCGTATGACTGCAAATAGTATTTCGCGATGCACACCTTCTCCTCTGTTGTGAGGATCATTATAGCCATCTGCACTCTGCGTTAATCTCAACACAACTAAGGAGCTCAGAAATCGTGACGAACTCTTCCAACAACGCGCATGTGCGTCAATCATACGTTCATTTCAGTACTGTTTGTTTTGATAAATACTGAAGTAGCTGTCTAGATCCCAATAGTCACTTGAAGGTTTCTACGTTCCATGCTTTTGTTTCTACAACTCTCGTGGCCATTTTAGCCCGCACCGAACTAGTTATATTACGGTTTCTACTATTTAGATTTTTTATGGAAATATATTTACTGTTCACAATCCCTGTAGTTAGTTGTATTGTGTGTTCAGTTCAATTGGCATATAGTATATTTTGGTAACGCCTGGAATATTTAACATTTAGTATTAATATGTAAAGAATAATACGCGAACAATTCCTAGTCTTTCTTCCCATGTTATAGCTTATAACAGGTAATCTATTATTATATGTGATATTAAAATTATTAAAAACAATTGAAATTGCAGTAGACACAGTATTGACAATTTATATGTAATGCAAGGTTTTGAAAACACAGGAATGTTAATTTGGCCAGCAACAACAAATTATATGATAATATTACGCCACAGTACTTCACCTTATAAAATTTATTTTTTTATTATTAATCCCATTCACTTAGTTTCATCTCTTTATGCCACGAAAAGTTCATAAATTCTTTATTATGTTAAATCTATAAACATCTTATATTTCTGCTTGAGTTAGTTTGAGTAGCATGTGCAAATCACTGGTGCATGTAATTCCGTTGCATTCCTGCAAATGATTCTTAGGTAAATAAAAAGAGAGTTTCTGTAATATATTTATAGGTAGCAATTTCTATGTATGGAATAACATGAACTGTTAAACAGTTTGGGATAGCTCGTTAAACTATCTCGTGATCTACCAGGTGTATGCATAAGTTTTTGCCGGTTTTTGTGGTAAAGAAAACACATAATGTTCAAGGGAACTTAATTTTGTTTATTCAAAATAATTACCATCGGCTTCTACACATTTCGCCCATGTTTCAGGTAATGTATGAATACCATGCCAGAAAACCTGCTTGTCTTTTGCGGAAAACCGATATGGTGGGCTTTACGTGTGAGAGAAAGAGAGTAAAGTAGTTTGATTCTGATAGTTTTATATGTCGTACTTTATATGTCTAAATAAGTAAAAGACTCATGGAACCTTCATTTTTGAGCAGCCATGGAAATGGTTACAATGTTAATATGATGTATTAAATGTTCTGTATTTTTCATTATTTTGTAGCATTTACGTGAAAAAATAAAATACAATATAAGGCAATAAATACAATGCAACGAATACACCAATACTCTAAAATACCTTGATTTTGAACACGTACTTTATTTCACACGAGAAATATACATAGGTCGAAAATTACTCATCTTGGCGTTCCGTGAGATGAAATTATATTGGCGTTCCGAGGGTTAATGATCATTCACCGTGATTTTGTCATATACAAACATCATTTAAGAAAAGGGAAAATATACAAGAAAAATATGCGACAAAAAGAACTCACACAAAAGTAGGAGTAGACTTACACTAGGAAAGTGCACTAGAAGTAGACTTGCACTAGGAGTTTGACGGACAAACCGCTGTTTGAATGCAATTATTCTTTACCGTTAATACCGTCATTTTGATTTTCTAATACAACATATAAATATTGAAACTATATACAGCAGGTAAGAAAAGTATTTGCACAAGTTCAACAAAGAGGAAAAAGGGACTGTATCACACGTAAAACGCGGACCATTTCGAGATATCTTGCCCTTTTAAGATAATTTGGATGCCTCAGATAGAATTCTATAGGACTAACTACCAGTCGATGCACCTTAAGGTAACAGGCAACGAGAGAGTGAGGACTATGTAAATTCATCACAAAAAAAGAAAGAAAAGTATTTGGACAACCAGAAACTACCCTCGAAATAAATGTTTTAGGTATCCTTTTGTGTACAAGAGCAGTCTACTTAGTGTATTGAAGCAATCCACATCACGTCAGGAAAGCCAAGCTTGTTTGCGAGCCATACTTTACAGTTGGATACATTATAAAGAAACATATAACAGAGCAAATATTGCGGATTAGAATACATTCTGGCGAACCAAGAAAAGTAACTGCGCGGAATTAAACTACAGTCTTCATTCTGTGAAAAGAACTCAAAGAATTAGTGCTAAAGATGAAAGTTACTCACTTATGAAAGTTAATATTACACCATAAACAATCCAAAATTCATTGAAAAAATTGGGATTTAGAAGATGTGTACCCGGAGTATGAATACTGGCCAATCCATTAGTAATTACACAACCCCAAATCTTAACAGACACTTAAAGCATGTTTACCAATCGAAGTAATGTTCTACATTCTGAAAGCTTCATTCTTCTTTCGACACACGTCCAGATATCCATCACAATAAAATACAAGTCTATTGTCGTCTCACACTAAAAAAAAAAAGTTTTTCCAAATTTTCAGGCACTCATATTTATATTCTTTGTGGGGTGATTAGAACGTCTTATTTCTGCTTTCTTCTGATATGTGTGTTTTGTTTCTGGCGACACATCTTCTGAATATTTTTTTGTTCACATCTACACATCTGTAACATTAACGTTTATCTCCTAGGCAAGTGAAGTAGCCAAAAATTTATCACAAATTCTTTGAGTTTTGTTCACAGAATGAAGAATGTAGGTTTTATTCCGGGCAGTTAGTTTCCTTAGTTGACCAGGACGAATCCCCAATAATTAGTCTGTTTTATGTTTCTTTATGGTGTATCCAAACCTAGAGCATGGCTTTTCAACATGCTTTCTATCTCAGTACCATTTACCTTCCACACGTGATTTGAAATTAAAGTGAGCAGTTCCAATGTTTTTCAACTCACCTTGTTCCCCATGCTGCTTCTTTATGGCCGACATGGTCTGGATTGCTTCAATACACCACGCAGAGTGCTTTTGTACACAACAGGGTAACAAAAACATTTCTTTCGAGAGTAGTATGGGGTTGTCCAAATACATTTTTGCGATGAAAGTACGTAGTTATCACTCTTTCGTTGCCTGTTACCTTACAGGTGTATCGAGTAGTAATTACTTCTACAGCATTCTATGTAGGGTATCCAAATTATCATAAAAGGGCAAGAGTTTTCGAGATGGGCAGCGTTTAGCGTGCGATAAGTCTGTTTTTCTTCTTTGGTCAACTTGTCCAAATATTATCTTTTGTCACTCTAGGTAAGCCAAAAACTTCTTGAACCATGCCTGTCGAGATCAATAACCGAGAATTAAAAGAAGAAAAACAATATGTGTCCAACAAAGCAATAGCGAGGCGAAAGGGTGAGCCGGACAGAAAGAGCATTTGGAAAAGCTGAATAACTCCACTGCATAGACTAACATTAGTTTCTGTTATTTTCTAGAAACAGCAGAAATTTTGTTCTTATTAGTTAGTACATATTATGCAATAGTGATTTTTTTTAACGTTATACAAACATAGTTATGTAATAGCTTGGCCTGGGGAAGCTTTCATAATGACTATATATATACTATTATATGTTTTTTTATGCATATACAACATTTGGGAAA
Source organism: Lepisma saccharinum (assembly GCA_022664845.1). Lineage (NCBI taxonomy): Eukaryota > Metazoa > Arthropoda > Insecta > Zygentoma > Lepismatidae > Lepisma > Lepisma saccharinum. Next base: position 46,588 of record JAGDQP010003302.1, read on the forward strand.
ATCTGAATTGGATTTGTATCATGTGTGCCTTCTTAGACCCTTATGTGGCAAAAAAATGAAAAGAAAAGAAATATCTGAATGGGCTCCAACTCAAAGTTACACATAAATCGGCGCGGTTGAGTGAACAGGATCTGTAAAACGGGACTTGTGCGAATAATATACACTCTGTCTCTCCATATGTAGATATATAGACCGCCCCGCTGGTCTAATGGTTATCGTAACTGACTTCTGATCGTGGGGTCCCTAGTTCCATTTCCGACACTGCCAAGATATTTTCCAAAGCCAGAGGGTTTGGAACATTGCGTACCCAGCATCGTTCTGCATTTTCGGAGCTGTGTGAATAAGAGACCGTGACAATCGCTTCGGCTCTCTTCTCCGAACACGTCTGGTCAGCGTGGGAGCAGTAGATCCACTCCTCCCTCAGGAGAGGCTTCATCCAGTAGCGGAATTAATATTTCCGTGAATTATATCTATATATCTATATATATATATCTATATATCTATAT
>JAGDQP010003302.1:51513-63201 GCA_022664845.1 Lepisma saccharinum
TTCATCCAAAATATCTATCAAAAGATGTGGCATTTTGTAATCCGTTACAAGTTTAGTGGCAAAACTAGGAGCAATCTGATTGTTGTGTAATGACCACAACGCGCCCACTAGTTTCGAGAGCGAGTCTATCTCAATGTTAAATATAAAGCATTCTTAGAATTATTCTCTCAGATGTGAACTAGATTTATTAAATGAAATATACAAAGGAAATTGTTGCATTAGACATTTTTCTTATGATACAACATACATTTTATGTAACCCAGTTATTTGCAATAATTAAAATCAGAAGGTTATTGAAGCAAGGCACAAAAGCCAGTGAATATAAAAGGAAATACTGAACATATATTGTAATAGAAATCCTTTATTGAATACATTTTAGAAACTAGGAAGATACATTTGCCTGAAAACCCATTTGCCATATTATTGTTAGAATACATCAAGATTTAGGCTGAATCACTTGGAAGTTCGGAACCGCCCGGTACCATTCTGGTGGTAACTTGTAAAGTCGCATTCTGATCTGCAAATGAACGTTAATTAGTGCTACACAGAAAATGTATAAGCAAATATATTTCGATATACAAGGCTGCAAAGCGTAACACAAGTAAAGAAATAAGTAAAACCTATAAATTATTGTTGAAACTTCAAGGCTTGTCATTATAAATACATCACCAAGAATGAGATATCAGATTAATGGTTTTCTTTAGAACATGTAGATCATGGAAAGTTAAACAACTGATTAGCACGAAAGCTCCATGACGTATCAGAGGCGCCATCTAGGGGCATCAATGGGAGGCTGGTCAGAGGGCCATAATGCTGTGGTAGTCGACTGTCTGCATTATGTAAATGTATGTATATGTTCAAAGGACACATCGTTTTCGAGTGGAGCAACAGTGGCAGAAGGTGTCCGTCTTTGGTCGTGGAAGAATTGTGGAAAATCTGAATGCGGTTTACCGACTTTGGCACTGGTATTGCATGATCAGCGTCCCAAGTGAAACGCTTTGCATCTCATGGATCTCCGAAGCCAATACAGAACGACATGACCTATACTAAAGCCGGCGCTATACCACAGGCCTTGAGGACAGCTTAGTTGCGCATTTAAATCTTGCGGATCGAACAGAAAAATCCCGAACATTGGCGTAAGTACTGGCGGATGTTGCATAGCGTTCAATATCCCCATGAATAACGCTAAGTCGTATGCGGAATGTAATATATTAGAACAAAGCTCATTAGTGCGACTTCCGCAAAGTTCACAGCTTAAGTATGAGCAACTAGGATTGGTATAGCGATCGTCGAATAGAAAGGCAGCCCCTTTTCAGGGGAATCGCTCTTTTCTTGCAGCATCAGGATGGTCGGAACAGTCTCTAGGGGTATCTTGGTACTATACTGTTGCAACAACTACGTTTGCATCGCCACGTTATCTGGCATCAGTGTTACGGTGTGGGTTGTAATTTGATTTCATGTCCGTTCGTGTCACCTACGCATTGGCAGACATGTGAACAGCAAAGAATGCATCGATAGTGCGTTGAATCAAGTTGGCTTTCTTTAGTACAGGTCATGCCGAGGTCATGATTTCTTTAGTACAACTGGATAACGCAAGCTTACATGTGGCCCGAGGTGACCTAACCTTCCTGGCTGTACATGGGATTCACTACTGTCGATAGTTCATTAGATATATTGGCGACTGAATATGGATAGTCCATGATTGCCTAGCGTCTATCGCCAGTGATCTCCCCAACTATCCTTTAACTAGAATTTATATGATGGTCTCTATGAATATACAATCATGCAAATAAGTACAACAACTTTTACCTTAAATTTTACTATATAAAATAAATACTAATATAACATTGTGATATATCTCTACGATCATAATCCTTATTTAAATCACTGCTTTATGAGATGTAGCATCGAGTCGAAGACGCATGGCTTGTCATGCCCTAAGAGGACACCCTCATCCTCTCCATAGCTTGGCGTGTTTCAGCCGTTCTGAATGCCATGGTGGGTTCACATGCTACTGATCTTCGACATTTCTGTTTCGTCACGTTGTCACGCACCGCTCGGAGCGTTAAGTTTAATCAATTGCTAATTATACCAATGGTAATTGTCTGAGATGCTATTTTCTTGCCTTGTTGGTGTGCCATTTTAATGACAAACAGTGTATTATATTCTATCAATGTTTCCAAATAAATTCAGACAAAAATTAGGTTCCTACTTTTAGCATTATATGAAGTTGTTATGGTCATCATTCACCTGAGTCTTCATTATTTTTTTCATTATTGTATTCAGTTCTTGTTATAATATACGCTAAACAAATCGTCTGTTTTCTTTCAAAAGTAGAAACAGACAAATTTTGTTCAATTCTGAGAAATATAATGTATTTCTTATCATGATAATGGAAGTATACTTTCGTTCTTAAGTCAAATAATCATAAAACTGATAAATGAAATGTGTGAAGACGTGTATCTACTATATACAAATACATTTCACCAAAACTTCTTATACTGACAAAACCTGCTCTATAGTTCATTTTTCGTACACTTGGAAGTGTCTATCTATGAAGCTATGCGCTTTCTCATATAATATACTTTCTTTCATATTCCCTTTTCAATAATCGTATGTCATTTTCGAGCCGTATTTCTTCAAAGAAAAAAATATTTCGATTAATAACACAGTTTGCCTGAACATATTTGGATATACGTAAAATATGTATGGTCTTAAGCATTTATGTCACAGCCCGTCATAAGGCTGAAAAATAGTTTACGGGTAGAAACCAGTCAGAATAAAAATGAAGGCACCATGCAAGTAGTTGTATGATATGACGAAAAAAACAAGAATTCTACTTCAGGATGGTTAGCCGCTTGTGTCAAACCGAACTTTTTCCAATGTGAAGTCACCTTTCTACTAGATAATGTATGACACGGCCTTTTGTACATGATAATTGTGTTTGCAAAACTTGACGTTAAAATAATAATTTGGGTGGCTAATAAAATAAAATATATTTTAGAAACTTGAATATCGAATTGTCGTTGAAAATCATTAATAGCAAATTTATTCATGGGTGCTTCCGAAGCGAATGGCAATACGTAGCCATTATTTACATCATTTCTATATTTAGAATTCTCACATCTTTCGGAAATGCAAATCTCACTTCAAACATTTGCAACAAAACATTGAGAGTAATTACATACGTGGACAAATTATTAGTAATTATCTGAAAGTCATGCAAATGTGTTGATGTATTGTATTTCTGAAAGTTTGTTGAAGAAATCTAGTCCTTTGTGAGACACCACATGACAATATGATTACTTAGCTGTTTCCACGACTTTGGAACAAAATGACGTCAGAGTCCTTCCTTGGCCTGGAAAGAGCCCAAATATGAAAACCATAGGTTATCTGTGGGCATTCCTGAAGAAAAAAGTTACGGCGCAGCACCCAACTTCAAGAAACCAGCTGATAGAAGTGGTGAATAATGTATGGCGTGGTGATCCAAAAATAAAAAAAACATTTGATGTACGTTAATCAACCAGATGCCAAAACGAATCCAGGCACTATGTCAAGTCAAGGGTTTCCATACAAAGTACTGAAATATTGTAACAGTACGTGGAATGTAGTGGGATGCAAAACTATTCAGATATTACAAACCGTTTACAAACGTCTTCTTTATTTAATTTGTGATTTTCTTCACTTTTCACTTGACAATCCTACAATTGCTAATAAATTGTCCACGTCTGCACATCCACAAACAATTTTCTCTTTGCAAGATGAACATGAAACATAATTTTATGAAATAACATTTCTACCAACAAAATCAACGTTTCCTTTTTAAATTGTTAAGCTCTATTTTCAATAATTAAATTATTATATTATTCTACGAAATCCTGAAGTTTAGTTACCACAAGATTTTGGGCGGTATGGTGCTGGAAGAGCATGATACATTTTCTGTATGATTCGGTATATTTTACTACTGCATTGCATTAGTTGATGCTTTACAATTAGTTTAAATATGGAAAGAGTATTTGAAGATATTTTTCGTATTTACTTCTCAAAGTTGTGTCCGATTCAAGTGTGACTAGTGTGTTTGTACAGCAGTAAATGATAGCTTACAGTCATCAAAAAATTATAAATTAAAGATGGTGTATAAGTGCGAACTGTTGTATTTTTCATAATGAATCCTATTGTTCTTTAGTAGAATATAATGTTATATTAGACATTACTAGTGCATGGTTAGAAGGAAACATCATTGTATAGTAACTGCTAGAATTTATTGTCAGATTTTTAGCATACGTATATTCAATGAACACTGTAATATAATTTGGTAGATTATTTTAGAAAACAGAAATAGTAACATTTGAACTAATTTTGCATGTATTTTGAGAGACTTGTTTGTAATTAACATATTGTTTTATTTTACAAAAAATGTACGAAGTAATCTGAGTATAGGGAGGTGGATTCACTCTAGTGGAAAGTCGATGTCCTGTTCTTTGTTTATTCGGTTTATAGACACTTTCAATTCTTTCTCTCAAATAAACTAATCCAAGAGCTGAATAGTGTACACTAGACACTTGTATTTTAAAGTACCTAGTGTTCCACCAAAATAGCACAACAAGTAGGAAATAAGGTATTACTCCTTCGGGTGGATTTAATGCTTTACTTGATGACCAAAAGACCCCTGAAGACCGGGCACGAATAGTCCAAGTAAGGCAAGTATATACAAATATTCTCTGCGACGACAACACAACAGAAATGAAGTCGCCATGTGTACTTTAATATACTATATTCTTATAAGCTCAGTTTTAATGAGCAAATCGAAATATGACATACATTTGGATATTCAACATTGTATTTCGAAATAATAATAAACCGCATATGAAATGAATACACCCTCCATTCCAAAAGAAACCGAACGTTTTAAAAAAAACAAAAAAACAATGTACATTTTGGAACAAATCATTTTTATTAATCAATGTATTCCCCTTCTGCATCGATACACATATTTGCACGCTCCAACAAGTTGTCAAACGACTTCTCCATGTCCTTTATTGGAATGGTCTTTAGGACGGCGGTCGTCGCCTTCTCAATGGCTTCAATCGATGCGTGCCACTTTCCTTTCATCGCCAAATGCAGTTTCGGGAACAGATAGAAATCGCACGGAGCGAGATCTGGTGAATAGGGCGGATGATGCAAACGAATAATGTGATTTTTGACCAAAAATTCAGTTACAAGTCGCGAACGATGTGATGGTGCATTATCGTCCAAAAGAGTCCAACTGCCGATTTCTCGATATTCGGGCCGAATACGACGAATTCTTGCCAGCAAACGCTTCATGACGCCCAAGTAAAACTCTCCAGTGACTGTCTGGCCGGGCTGAACAAATTCTTTGTGGATAATTCCTTTTGAATCGTAAAAACAAATCAGCATCACCTTAACTTTTGACTTCACCAAGCGACTTTTTTTGGGTGGTCCTTCATCCGGCGCTCTCCATTCAGCACTTTGCCGCTTTGTTTCGGGCTCATATTCAAAACACCACGTCTCGTCACCAGTTACAATCGATTTCAAGAAGTTTCGATCCTGCCGAGCACTTTTAACAATGTCTTTGCAATGCGCAATTCGATCAACTTTTTGGTCTTCGGTGAGTTTGTGTGGTACAAACCGCGAATTAACCTTCTTAAGGCCCAAAACTTCGGTCAAAATGCGGTATGCGGTTGTTTGAGGAATGCCTAATTCCATTTCAATAACTTTCACCGACGCTTTTTTGTTATGTTTGATGAATTCACGCACTTTTTCGATGTTTTCTTCCGATAATCCGGTTCTGGGACGGCCTGATCTTTCGTCATCATCCAGCGTCTCTCTACCCGATTTGAATCGCCTGAACCACTCGTAAACTTGCGTACGGGATAGACACTCATCACCATATGCATTTTGTAGCATTTGGTGCGTTTCAGTAAAAGGTTTACCCAGTTTAACACAAAACTCAATTGCAGCTCGTTGTTTGAAACTCATTTTCCGACCGATGTACACAACACACTGACAGTTGAAACGCAATAACTTTGTTCCCGTGCATCCAAATGTCATGACATTTATACCAGTTGTCAATGAGGGACTACGCCATCTACCGGTAAAATATTACAACAGATGGCACTAGTGGTACTATTTGTTTTCAAAAGTTCGGTTTCTTTCGGAATGGAGGGTGTACAACAAATTTAGTACAATATATTATAGTAATGTACTTAAAACTATCATGGTGCATCTATAAGCAAAATATTGCATCAATACATTTAAGATTGTTTTCATCCAATTTAGATATCATTATTATCCATCTCTTAAAGGGTTTTATGTTGTCATTGTTATCTTGTACACTGAAACGAAATGTTGTGATATTTCGTTTCAGTTACTTTAATCCTATGAAACACAATTACACAACGATTAACCTCATAACTCGCAACACTAATGATGCCATTAGTTTGGAGGAAATGGCATTTGTTCTTTGAACGTCTGTAACGTCCATTTGTTGTTCAAAATATGCAACTTCGTGCTGAGCTATAATGCATACCTTGTCTCGTCTTTATATGTACCTGATCATTTAGACGTACACTTATGCTCAGCAAATCAACGTTACCTCTCGAAGAATCGTGTCAAATTGTTCTTTTTGATATAACTTGCAAACTGTTTGGTAACACAAGCATCTATATATGAATTTTATATTCACTGATTCTAAAATTTTCCTCCAATTCTAATATTTTGAAGGGTTGATTCTTTCATTGATCGCGATGTGCGTTGGAAGGAAAAACCTTTTAGTGTTTTTATTCATGCTTTCGGAAGACTACAGCTTAGAACCTATTCACTTTTGGTATTTAATGTTACGTGCAATTTGACATACATTTTTATCATTTCAAAGTGTGTGACACTAATATACTAAATATGTGGGTTATTTTGCAAAAGATACCAACAAATTTTGGAGAAAATAAAAAAAAAACTGTAGAGTCCTTCAAATTACAATGACTTTCTTTATCTTAGTGATATTGAATTAAACTATTTCCTCAGCATATGTGCGGTAAGAATAAACAGTCAGTTAAATTTTAGGAAATTTATGTTTGCTTTTCATTATCTCAACAATTTGTTGACGTGGATTTGATAGCTTTTAGAAATAAACTGCACATATGACCACGGTCAAAATTTGCAAGTATGAGTTATAAGATTAATAATATTTTCATAATGAAGCAAGTTCCGAAGAGTTTAAATCTCATATCAACCTTCAATAACCTGATTAGTGATATTTCAATTGCTGTTTCCAAAGAATGTGAGCTTTTGTAAATACTATAATATAAAATCACACCTAATAAGCTGATATGAAAAGAACTTACCTCGAAAGTACCTATTTTCAACGCAGTCGTCTTTCCAATTCTCTTGTATATCGTAAACATGAAATACGTAAATACATTCGCGAAAAAAGTTTAAACATATTCTCATTATAAAAGTAAATCGTAGTGTTAAACCAGAACTATTTCCTTTCAATTATTAAATTATTAATTCAATCGAACCTAGTCTAATGCTAGCAAGAACTACGATTGCATGACACAAAACTGATCTTAGTATCTGAATAGTTTAGTGTTTCGTATCGTTGCATTATTTAGTATTTTAGATTGCATTATTTTTATGTTCTCAAAATATAGTGTTTGAAGCTATTTTTTTTATTATTTGCTTTTGAATCGTATGTTCTACTGAAGTGTGATTTCCAGTTTTGGTTATGTATCTCTTCAGTTAAAGAACACATAAAGTTTAATAAGAATATTGCATGGTGTGAATAAAACATACATTTGGCGTCAATAAGTAACTCTTCCGAAACTGGAATTTAGCCACCATAACACATATTTATTTTACCATCTGATTATTTCATGCTAATTTTCATAACGAATAGGGATATTATAATATGTTAAATAATTTATCTATGCAGTAATATTATTTATTTTCATGGTAGATACTATTTGCAATTGTGTTGGGACCGGTCAATTTTACATGTTTAATTATTTGGTAATACCGGTACATATTTAAAAAGAAAAACTTATCAACGCAATGAAATATAATGTTTATAATGTAGTTATTAATAAATAACCTAATACTGTAGGTAAATAGTAACCCATTGAAAGAGTTTAACAGAGGTATGGGTAAAACAACGAACTCGTGGGTAGTCAGTTACCTACAGGATTGATACAAAAATACATAAACTAACTTCACGATTAATTTCAACATGATTGACCCATTGCTCGGTTATGTGAAACGTCTAATGTGCAGCTAAATTTAACCATCTGATAATTAATTATTTTATAACCTTGATGAGAGTTCACTGAACCCTGAACCGTGGCGGTAATTGTATCGCCATTTTGTATTCTTATTTCATTCTCATTCTCATTCTCGTACTGCCATTTCGTCTATACGAACTGGCGGAAATTGAACTCTGAGAGTCTTCCACATGGAAGTTTTGTACCGACGTCAAAACTTTACGGTTAATGTTAGGAGCTAACCTAGCGACCCGAAATGTAGGAATATAGTGTTACTCATTTATTATTAATATTATGTTAATGAGTAAGTGCAATATGTAACATCATGATCACTATAACGAGTATAACAGTAGGGCAACTCTCGTGAAATACTCCTATTGTAGACCGCTAGCTTCAGGTATTCAGTGGAGTAGTCGTTAGCAATTCCGATTGCTTCCCGTAAGGTTCTTGGTTTGATCCCACTCCGGCGTGCACTTCTTTAAATTTATTTTTATACAAATAACTATAATTAAGCAACATATAGTATAAATTATAACAATTACTTGCTTCCACACAATTTTACTACTTAAAGGTTTACAAATCTTCGTTGGAATGAGTTAAAGTAACTGAATACAGTTGTTCATCATAACATTTCAAAATAACGTACGTCCAGGGTTAGACCAACCCACTGCATCTAACCTTTTAGCTGGATTGCTGTAACCTTGTGCTTATTAGGCTATATATTTATGAACTAACTCTGTTACAGTAACCGATTTTTGGGCTGCTAGTAACATTTATTTTCCGTGAAAGGTATACTAATGGGGCAAGTTTAAACAGCAATGTATGGAGAGTTTTGCAACAAGTTCCAGCTGTGCTAACTGCAATTCAACTTTCAGTATTGATGCTGATGATCAGTAACACATTTTTTTTTACGGAAAAGGCTACTCACAGAATAGTATACATCTGTGCCCAATATAAACCTTAAATGATCAGTTTTAGCTTTGTGAGCTAGTATAAGTAGTTAACTAGCGGGCAAATAATAGTTTTATATTATTCTATTTCAGTTTATTTTTTTTAAGTAGGCTACACATACTCAGTGAAATACGGTTCTTATAAATAAATATGAGTTAATATTAGACACATATTCTTTCGAAGGAACTATACTTTTTTTTAATATATGTTACTATTGCAACTTCCCCATCCATTGTTATAACAAGCCCCATATATGGAGTGTGTTGCTACATGTGTCCCTTGTTGCTTACTTTTAGTGTTACTCAGTTCCTTAATAGGTTAAATCAACCAAAATTACACATGGTATAAAGAAAAAAAAAAAATTATACCAAACAAATGTCCAATTTCTAGAACAAATGCTTTGATCTTTTTCGACAAATATGTAAAAAGTGTTGCAACTAACCCCAGTCTCTCCTACATTTAGATGTTTCTGGTATACTATTTCCTTATGGTGTATGTTTCAGACACAAAAACTTCATCTTGGGAGAGAGCCATCAACTTATCTACTCCATTAATTAATCTTAAAGTATCACGAAAATTTGGCAGTAAAAGTGAACATAATTTATTCAGGATTATGTCTTGAAATGTTCTATTTGAGTTGTGAAGTCTACATTAGTGCCATGCCTTTGTAGTAATGCCATTGCCTTTTTGACAAGTGCCATTTCCTTTGCCTATTTGATGTAATGCAGAGGATTTCTTTAGTTATATCAGGCAAGTGTCGAGATGGTACCAACCAACTGAATCCTGCCAACTAGCTTCGAACATGGTCTGCCCTATCTAAGATAACTAGAGGTTACAAATATATGTAATACAATAATGTAATACGAAGTTATCAGAAAAAATGATGTACTTTATAGAAAGTAAGAGAATAGAAACGTTTTAGATACGAAACTGTTAGAAAATCGAAATATGTGTAAGGCAGAAGTATGACTTGTCTATAGCACTTAATTGCATAAGTTACAATGCGACAAAAATGAAAAGCAGCTATACGTATTGCAAGCACGAAAAAGATTTGATAAATCGTGATATTAAATTTAAGCTTTTAAGGAGAAAGAGAAATAAAGTGTTAAGTATTGAAATGTGTCCTTTCTTTTTATTAAATATTTTGGTGAATGTGCGTTTCTTGAGAATGACACTCAAGCTCATCAAAGGAGGCCACTTGTTACTGACGTTGAACAATCATTTTTTTGGATACTGAATACAAGAAACTAAACTGTGGAAAAGATAAAATTTGATAGCTAATGATTTGGAAAGTAAACATAGCCAGCAATATTATCTCGTGAAACTGCCGTACAATAACAATAAAATAAACCCATGGTTGCTTCTTGGATTACAATAACGAAAATGCACATTTGTATTGATTGGTAGCGGCATCTATACCTTCATAATCACAAACATAGTTCGAGAAAATCAAATAAATAGGTCTTGATTCAGGCATAAAAATTTATCAAGAAAACACAGAAGCACTTGGTGTCGGATTCAAAAAATTGAAGTTAATAACATGGTGCACTTATATCAAGATATTTTTAGTAATCCCTTATCTCTAGGGACAGTATTCTAATATAGAATGCTTTGAGTGTTATTGTGTGTAACTAACTTTTGCATGCCTGCTACATATTAAATATAACATACAAAACTAACATTATTGTCATAAACGATTTTTGTAATATCATAAAGCTTTTATTTATGAAATACAAAGAAAAAAATGTAAAACTTTTTAATCCTCTCCAGAAACCAACACTACCAAAAACGGTGTTAAGGAAACAGGATAAAAAGAAACTAGAGTATTACTTCCTTTCCAGACCTATTGTAGAAATCAACAAGGACGTATTAACGATTCTTATCAACCGCGAAATCTTTGCTTATCACAAATTATTTTTCACAAATAGCTGATTGCGTGAAGGATATAATCTCTTGCAAAATTATACTCTTTCCAAACGTAATGTATTATATTTATGAGACACTAATGATTCTCATAATGAAGTAATTTCTATTAAAATGTTTGCCACTTCTACGGTAATAAATTCCAACTATTTCTGATATTGTTATATGATAATGTAGCCGGATCAAAGTAATGTTTGATAACTAGGACCATGCCATTCTTAAAAATGACTAAGGAGAACAACACGACAGCGATTCACGAATATGGGATCCGAACAAAAACACCAGAGTTGCAAAAAGTGGAGCCGAAGTTCTTTAGCCCTAAAAAGGTGTGAAATGGGAGACGGATGAGCCAAGTTCCTTGGTGACAGCATGTAACAGGAACAAAGGAACTTGGCGCGAGCTGGCAACAGCCTTATTGTTGGTGGCGGTGGACGTAGTAGGTTTTAGGATTCCCACCACCCATATAGCTTGAGGATCATGAACCTTGCCACCTCGCGCCAAGTTCCTTTGTTCCTGTTACATGCTGTCACCAAGGAAC
>JAGDQP010003302.1:63601-95526 GCA_022664845.1 Lepisma saccharinum
TTTCACAGCTTTTTGTACGTGTATAATATATATACTCGCTCTCTCGGCCTCGTTTAGGTCCTCGCCCCCCGTAGCTGGCTGCGGCCTTAACTTCGAGTTTTTGGGTACTTACGCCCCTTTATCGTAACCACTCTCCAGGACACTGTGCTTCCATGTTGCAGATTTTTTCCCATACCCACCACCCGTGGGAATGAAATATTTATTGAAACATAGGGAAGCTTTGCCATATTTATTGTAACCTACTTGTGATGATACAGCAAATTTGCTTCCTGCTGGCGGCCCTAAAATCCACCACCACCAACCCTAAGGCTCGAACATCATCTGGTGTTTTGCTCGGATTTCACAGCTTTTTATACGTGTATATATATACTGGGTTCGCCTCGCTGGGTGTGCTGCCCCAGAATTCCGTGTGCGCCCCAACTTCAAATTTTTAGGGCTTCGCCCCTTTATTGTGATCAGACTTTCTGGGGACAGCGCCCCATGCTGTGCAGATCTTTTCCCATATCGCCTCTGGGGCTGCACGCTTATAGCGGTGGTTTGATCCATTTATTGAAACATTTTCGTGATGGTACACCTTCATACCAAATTTAGTTTCCATAGCTTCAGTGGTTTGGAGAATGGTATTTGGGCGGCTATGTTGAATTAAAGAAAGTGCTTTTTAAAAAGTTTTCTTACATTGCCGTTACCTACTTGTGATGGTACACCTTCATACCAAATGTCGTTTCTATAGCTCGAATGGTGTGGAAAAAGTTTTTGTGAGGCCATTTTGATCCAAGTTAACAACTTTTTCAAAAATGTAAATTATTCCTAAACTACTCTTGTTAATACACCTTTACGCCAAATTTCGTATCCCTAGTTCAAACGTTCTGGAAAATGAATTATGGAGTAAGCCATTTTGGATTCAAAATGCCTTTGCAGATATTTTGTAATCTACTAGTGATGATATACCGTCATACTTCGAAATTTCATATTTCAATTTTTAACATCTTTTTTCTTACAGAACCTCAAAATCCCTGATTTCGCAATAAACCCTTGTTCCTGTATAGCATGCTGACGTTTTGCGACACGCGGAACTCGGCTGCATGCACTGCCTTATGTGTTGATACTCCCCTCGATTCGCTCGCGTCGCTGCGCCAAGAATCCCACAGCAGGCCGCGCATCGAACTTGTGGAGTTTGGAGGAACTGCGTCTTTTTATCACAACCAGAATCTGCAGTGCACTGCGCCACATGATGCTGATATTCCCTCATACTCCAGAGCGCTGCGTCCGAATGGAGAAACTTCCACATTCTGCCTGTATAACATGCTCCTGGCAGTGCTAACGATTGTGACGAGTAAAACTTGGTGGGACACACAGGAGTATTGGAAGTTGTCGCGAGGAACTAGGCTCATCCATATTCCATTTCACCACTTTTTAAAGTTGAAGGAGTTGACTGGACAGTTTGCACCCCTGGTGCTTTTGCTCGTATTTCGCAGCTTTTTACACTTGTGTAATGTATATACTCGCTTCGCCTCATTGGGGCGCTGCCCCCAGAATTCCAAGGTGGCCTCGCTGGGGCGCACCCCTTTATCGCAATCAGGCTCCAGCTGGGAACTGTACCCTAAGAGGGGAGACGAGCCGAATTTATTCTAACCTACTCGTAATGGTACACCTTCATACCAAATTTCGTTTCTCTAGCTTCAGTCGTTATAAAGTGGGGCTTAGGCGGGCATTTTGGATAAAAGATGGACACATTTTTAACGTTTTCTTATATTTTCGTGACATACTCGTGATGATACACTGTCATACCAAATTTCATTTCTCTATCTCGAACGACGTGAAAAATGGTATTTCAGCTGCCATTTTGAATCAAAGATGGTGATTTTTTTAAAACGTTGTTGTTTTCCTAAACTACTCTTGATAATACATCATTATGCCAAATTTCGTATCTCTGGCTCAAGCAGTTGGAAAATGGATTTATGACGCCCGCCATTTTGGATCCAAGATGGCGTCTTTAGAGATATTTTGTAATATTTTCATAATCTACTAATAATGTTGTACTGTCAAACTAAATTTCATTATTCTAGCGGCAGCCGTTTAGGCTGTGTATTCTTTAAAATTTTAGGGTTGGCGGCCATTTTTAATCCAAAATGGCGACTTTTTCAAATTTTTAAAAGGTTTCCTTAATTTGCTATCAATGTTGTAGTTTCATACCAAATTTCACTGTTCTATCTTTAGTCGTTTAGGTTGTGTGTTCTTTGAAATTTTAAGTTTGGCGGCCATTTTGAATCCAAGATGGCGACCTTTTCAAAATGTCGGCATTTTCCCTTTATCTACTTGTCATTCTCTACCTTCATACCAAATTTCATGTTTCTAGCTTACTCCAAACACCCTAGAAAATATGATGAGTGAGTCAGTCAGTGAGTGAGTGAGTGTGAGTGAGTGAGTCAGTTTGCCTAAAATGTGCAATTTCAGGGGTCCACAACTAGAACATAGTTTGAGATACGAATATGCAATTTTGTACATCTGCACATATTTACCATATCTCCTTAACGGCAAATGCTCATATTCCTATATTTAACATCTTTTTTCTTACGGGGCCCCCAAATCGTCGATTTTGCCATAAACTCTTGTTCCTGTATAACATGCTTCTGGCAGTGCTGACGTTTTCTGACGTGAAGAACTTTGCTCATGCACTGCCGTGCATGTTGATAAGGACTACATTCTCAGGACCTTCAGTGAGTTGGTATTTTCGGACAATTTAGACATAAAAACTGATTTGTTTCTACCATAGAACGATTACATTCAGGCTATAAGCAATTCGAATGGAAAAATAACAATATTATTAATTAAAGTATTCAAAGTTTATAACAGTGATATATCAATCATACAAAAGTAATCTGTCAGTATGTATAGTCATTTTAATTTACATTTGTGCACAGACCACTTTAAAATCTTATTCTAGTATTCTAAATAAGTTTTATCATGCATATAAAATTACTAATATTTATAATACAAATAAAATTAGTATTTCCAAATATCTAATTTTATTGTATTAGATGGACCATTTTTGTTGTGGGTAAGCTAGTGTACTCAATGGTAACTCCTTCAGTGATACTCTTTTAAATACTATGAAATGTTCAGTCAACTAGAAAACTTATCGCAAATAATTTATATATTACATTTTAATACCAAGCGTGCTGCGACAGCGGTAGGTGTTGATATAGTGCATAAAAAATAATAAAATTATGCATTATTGTTCATTTAAAAATATACTACTCAATTCATTCGGCTGATGTGCACGTTACTTATGGTGGAGGAATTTTCTAGCAAATTAAATACACTGGTGTAACGGTACTGGTAATGGTACTGGTCAAGGAACTCTCGGTAAAATCCCACCTATTCTGTAACGTTTTCAAAAGATGAAAAATTTCTGCATCTCTTGATCGAGGTTATAAGACATTATTCGCGATCTTCTGATATCACGATCATTTCTTCATATATCGTACATTATCACTAGGTTTTCTACTTGTACTCATTACTTTCATATCTACCTTATCAGGATTTTCGAAGTTTTTTCCAGGATCATACTTGATTTTTAAATCTCAGGAAATAGCAACGGATCATAATGATGGAGTAGAATTACTCTTGCAAAAATATTCCAACTACAGGGAAAAAAATATTTCCGCGTAGCTCTAAAGATACCTTGCAGGCTGATGATTATTGCTGATTTTAATCTCTTCTATTACTGTGTCCAGTACTAGTTACTCTAATTACTCGTAACTTATCCTACTATAACAATGATTATCTCAGCTGCTCATTATGATAAAAAAAACTGATCTCTCTCTGTATACGATGTAGAGATGGCATGTAGAGTTCATTGAGTTCAGATCAGTGACGAATGTCATAATAATCCTGATGAAATACGTCCTATTATTACGTAGGCGAGTTTTAAATACGAGTACATTTTCTTTTGTATCAAATTGTTCCTTTGTACCTCAAAGTCAAAATCTGAAGTGAATTGATTACGAGAATAAAATTCTATATAATATTCTATCGGAATGCAACGTAGTAACCGTAATATTATAGATTATAAATTCAAAGTGGAAATCATTTTCCTTCCAACTGGATAACACAAGAAAAATCGTATTTTGTCTATTGCATGCAAAAGGACATAACAATGCAATATCTTTTCCGTTTTAACTATCATTTAGAAATATTATCTAAATGGAAAATAGGCGTAATCTATTTATTATAAGAAAATCTCTATATGCTGAGCTTATTTTTGTAATGTTGAATATAATACTAAAAATGTATTTCTGTAACACAACAAAATTATCAAAACACATTCAATCTTGTTTCATTGATTTTGTTTCAAACCCTGCTTTCTTCATGGCTTACTATGCCCAAAGACAATATGCTGATATAACAGTTTTCAGGACCAACATCTATTTCTAATTTTTCTATCCCAGTAACGGAAGTGTGGTAATTTTAAAATGGGAATACACGAAGAAAATTAATGTATGTCAACCCAATTCAGCTCCTTTGCTATTAAATCCAAAATAAAATTTACGTATATAGAAGCGATGCATTCCTCTCGGTAAAGACTGTTTGTTTCATGTACGTGAATTCCGAAATCGCTCCTCCGTATAGACACATTTCTGTGTATTGCTGATCTATTGTTTGTGGTTGATTGTTTTCGTTCAGACGCTGTAGTCTATAAAAAGCCTTACAAACAGGGTAAATTAAATATTGAATTGGAAGAACCTTTATTGTAGGACGAAGTTCAATTCACGCTGCTCTTTCACTTACCTCAAGTAATGAAAAAAATACTAATACAATAAAATACAGGTAGAAGAAAACAATAATAATAATAATAAAGTGATAACACTCAATTGTATTATAAAGTTTATTTTACTGTTATACCACATATGTTGATATTATATAGCTATCCATATAAAGAAAACATATAAATATACTATACATTACATAACAAGAAAAAGAGGAGAATGAAGAAATATATAAGTTTCGTACTATTTTAAATAGAGTCATAAGTATTGTTTGTTACTTTTTGCTCCTGGAGCAAATACTCCCTTAATTCTGATTTAAAATTTATTGAATGTAATACCTTGAACTATTTGCTTTGGCAAGGAGTTCCACGCTCTGGTAGCAGAAATAGAGAAAGCATCACCAGTCTTGGATAAACGGTAACGGGGAACATTTAATGAATTAGAATTTCTGGTTGAATAAGTCTGGTAAGATGACAGAGTTTATTAAATAAATAGTGCTTTCTTTTGTTCTTTATTATTTTATTAATCAAACAACATAGTCGTCTTCCTGACATGTTTAACAGATTCGCATTTTTAGATAGTACACTAATTCCCATTTTTAAGTCCATAAACAAACCGAATAGCTGCATTCTGCTTACTTTGAATCGTGCACATATTATTGGCTGCTGAGAGCGGACTGTAAACAGCATCACAATAATCGAAATGTTCCAGCAAAAGCGTTATCACAAGATGTAGTATAGTGCTCTCATTGAAATAATGTCTTAGTTACTACAAAGATCTAATTATGTAAAAACCTTTAGTACAGATTTTGGTTATGTGGGCATTTCAATTGAGATTGTGAGTGTTATTGAGTCCTTGGAGTACGATATGATAAAATTAAGAATGTTTATATCTAAGTTATGGAGAGTCAGAGTTTTCGGATTATTTCAAATACCAATTACAGCGTAGTTATTTATTAGAATTAATTAGTACGTCGTTCTGTTTGCTCTATTTGTCAATCGGTTCAAGGTCATCATTTAAAATATTAACTATACCTTCTACCACACTTTGTGAGACTGAAATCAATAATTCAGTATCTTCAGCATAAAAATTGAACTTTAAATATTTCATTAATGTCACAATATCATATAATAAAATAAAAAGAATAACAAACTGAATATGAAGCCTACAAGTACCCCACCTTCGACATTTGCCGTTGAAGATAACTTAGTATCTGCTATTTTTTAAACAAACTTGTTGTTGCCTCCTGCAAAGGTAAGATTTAAACCATTTAATAGAGGAACCAGTTAAGCTATAATATTTCGTTTTAGCTAATAAGATATCATTTTGTACAAAATCCAATGCTTTTGTTAAATCAAGTATTGTTAAAATTTTAATCAGTGAATTATTAATGGAGCGTCAAATTTCACCATTTACCTGGAGTAGAGCTGCGGTTGTACTGCACAATTTACGAAGATCTGATTGAACGGGGGCAGGAAACCGTTATTTGAGATGTAATCAATCAATTGGCTATGGACGATTTTCTGTAGTACTTTCGACATCATAGGGAGAATACTTATTAGGCGTAAGGTATTGGAAAATATGATATTTGCCAATTTCCATAAGCAAGGAAAGAAGCTCCTCGCGTACTAATAGAGAAATTTGTAATGTGTGTTTGAGGAGACAGGATAAAAGGCAAAGCCAATTTGAAAATTTTCATTGTGATTCCCTCAAAAGTAGCAGCATTTGATTAAATGTTCTTCACTGTCAGCAGTACTTCTGCTTCGACAGCGATTTTTAGAACAAAACGATTATTCATGTCCTCCTTATTATGGGTACTATATAATATATTATTTCAAGAAGGGAGTTGTGATCAATTGCAACAGTGTTGGATACACTGGCAAAACGATTATAGATTGCATTGGGATCTTCTGAAACATCTGGGAGTGCGTGTACTACTTTACTATTATTGAGACCAAGTTCACGTAATTTATTCCATTCGCATTTATGATTTGGATTATTGTTAATTTAATGAGAAAAGAATGCTATTTTCTCCTGCCTGATAACAGAAGTAGTAAAATTACGCAGTCACATATATTCATCCCGGTGTAGTTGTGATTTGGTTCGTTTATAATTCCTGAATGCTCCTTCTCTAAATTGTAGTAGCTTTGTATTGCTCGAAAGGAAGGGTAGGCGTTGCTTAGTTATATTTAGTTGTACGAGTGGGCGCGTGTTGGTTAAAGTTGTTGGTTACTGCTTTCTGCAGGAGTTGTACTTTCTCATCTAACTTATTGAAGTTTTCGGTTGCATTCCAATTAATGTTCCGTGGGTTTTGATATAATTCATTTTCGTCAAATGTAGAGGAATTCCGGTAATTTACAAATTCCACTGCACTCTTTTAAGTATGGGTATATTGAAACATACATACAAAAGACAGTGTTCGGAGTTGTCCATTGGAGTATATACTTCAAAACTGTAGATACTAACCACATTATCTGTAATAATTAGGTCGAGAAGGGATTCCTTTTCGTCTGTAACTCGAGCAGATTCCCTTATTGTTTTAAGTAAATTGCAAGTTTCAAGTATGTTGTTTAGAAAGACTGTTTCAGGAAGACGAGGTCTTAATTGATCGCAATTAACTTCACAGAGTATTACTAAGTGATGTATATGTGAGTAGAGGATAGTAATCACCTCATTTAATATCAAAAACTTTTTTTAATGAGACGTCATATATATACCATGATTTCATCTCCAGCAAATATAATTATTCCTCCACCAATTTCTGTTATTTCTAACGTTTCGTATTATTGTGTAACCATTAATGAAACAAGTCGGAAGCTAATGAATGATCAAGCCACGATTCCGTTACTAAGAATAGGTAATTTGTGCAATAATGATCATTTGTGCCTCGTCCGTTTTCAATGGTGACGAACGTTCATTTGCTTGACAAATTTTCAAGAGTTTAATTGTGGCAATGCTGCTAAATTCGGCAGTTTGTTGTTACTTTATTCATGGCGAAAGCAGTTTCTGCTTATTACAACATGTATTCATATGTTATTGGCACTTTTGGATATGAGTAATTTTGGATAAGAGAAAGGTTACAACCTGCAACGTTAGATGTAGTTTTTTTCATTTAAATCAAAAGAAAGAAAGGAAAGAAGAAAGGGAACTAGGGAGGAAGATGAGAGAGAGGGGGTAGTGATGGTTGACGCTTTACAGTATAACACATGCTGAGAAAAACGTGCTGTTCCCTTAACCACTGTTGTAACGGTTCCTGCGCGAGGGGCGTAGGAGAGAGGAAGGTAAGTGGGTGGGGAGAGATGGGTAGCGAGTAGATTGAGCCCTAGAGTTGAAGGGACAGCGCCTAAAGAAAAAAAATAATAATTTACTGCCAGAAACGTTGCCTGCGTTGCGCTCATGTTTGCCAACTATTTATAATACATATACTTATCCATATTGAAATGACGATTGATGAACCAGGCGAAATACTGATACTACGCTTGCACATTTGCAAAGACATACATGACAAATCATATATAAAATCGTATTTATAGAGTAACATTATCCTAGAATTTAATTTGAACGTGAATAGGAAATACTTACAATGGAATATTCAAACCACCCACATGATGTAAAAAGGAAGATTAGTGCAACACAACTGGATTTTCAAATTAAATAATACGTAGTACCGAGTTTTAGAGGAAGGCGATCTGGTCAGCTGTATTGCCTGTGTGAATTTCACAGTATTAACACATAGGACGAAGCATACTGCAACTTCACCTAATAGGTCACTATAGAAAATTTCATCTTCTTCATCTTCATTTACACCATTCTTCAACTAATGGTATAAATTTCGGGATGTTACATACTACGGGATACTAACAAATAATTCATTTGAAGAATTTCCGAAAATTAATTGTTTTGGGAGTTAAAAGAGCTTCTAATAACGGCTGCATCGTAAAAAGAACGTTATATCTTGGAACGTAATGGCGTAAGTGGTGTCGGCTTAGTAGATCACACTCGAAGTAAAACCCAATATATCCACCTGAGTACTTTTTAATATTTTCGAATCCCGTATGATTTCTGTGCTTGCCCTACTAAATAATTTAATTCATTGACAATGACTTCCTTAGGTTGTGAATTCTATCTATGAGGGTCTATCTCAATCAAAACATAGTTTAAATAGATATATCGTGTACTACTTAGAGAATGATTTGATAACTCCACAAAACCAACTGCCATTATGAGCACAGCAATGATGTCAATTGTGACGATAACTCCATGAATTTGAAAGCATATCGTACCATAATTTTGAAATTCTTTAAAGCGTGCGTTTACTTAAATAACCCCAACATTAGAACCATTATTTCCAGGGTACTACGTATAAACACCCATTTAATATTCACGATCTTAGTATGCAGATCCTATGAAAATATTAAATGGTAAAGCCTTAGATAATACTTAATTGACTTCTGGCAATTTTTCCACATTTTGTCAGGTGCTTGATACGTATTAGCGATATATTTTGGAAGAGTGAGATTGAACGTCTGAGTTTCACAATGAGATAAAGATTTATCACAATAAGATAATAGCAAAATTACAATCTGAAACTGCAATTGTTGTTGTCTAATCAGTATAATATGGCGGAAACCTCTAGCGACGGTGCGTACTCAATTTGTCTGCACACTGACAAATGTGCATCTAAAAGGAAATGTTCATATCATTATCAATGGCAGTGTATTGACTTTTCAGATTAATTCCTTGGTTGACAAATTGTGGAGGACAATGGTGATAGTGACAAATTAAAATCCTGGTACATAAGCGGAACAGCGAAAGTCACATATCACGTTGTCCCCTCTCTTTCTGATCAGTGTTACCAAATATAACATTATGGCTACAAATAATAGATTCAATTTAAACATCAATGTTTTCTTTATTTCCAACAAGTATATCTTTTTTTATAAGTTTCGGTGGAGTTTCCCTTCTTTTTTATGGATCAAATATATCATATTAGTAACCAAATTGAGACCGAAGTGAGTATTAAAATTTGAAAACAAATAAAAGTAGTATGACTACATTTTTCGTAATCTAAGCTTCAATATAATCTTACACTTAGAGTTAGAACCTCCTTACTTATTAATTAAATCTTTAGAAGAAAATTAATTTCCAGTTAGAAGGCCGGGAACATCTTTACTGCTGCTCCCTGTATTTTACAATTTGGCTACTGTTTCTCGCTATGAGGTAATACATGACAGAATAAGCAATAAGCGAGAAAGAACATAAACGAACCTTCATAGCATTTAAAATACTTGTTCCTCACCTTACTTTTGGTACTTGAATTTAAGTACAATTGAATAAACCGTATATTATTATAAACACAAATAGACAGTAATTGATTTCCGTAACTTGAAAGACCGGAAGTAAACCAGTGTTTTATTATCCCAAATCAATATTACCTTGATTTTAACATTGCTATTGAATGAATTATGGTTATCACACCCATTACGTCTTGTCGATTATAAGTAAACTATTCAAGAAAGTATTTTGGACTTTCACTGAATTAATAGTAAAAATAATATATACGTATTATCTGAGAATTGTTAGCAAGGTGACTCGAAATAATGTGGAGGGTTACTTCTTACTTGCTAGCGTATCGTAAAACGTAAACTATCCAATGAAGCCTTTTTCACTTATTACTTTTAAAGCATTTCCACATTTTGTTGGTAATGTACAATCGATATTATTACACTCAGTTACATTTCAAACTAAATTTGTATTTTAGAATATGTTGGTTATCTATACAAAGTGATAGAATAACAACTCGCTAGCTTCAACTATCACCGACAAATACTATTCCTTACTTACTTCTGTTTTTCAATCTTTTCAAAGGCAATCATTTTTTGTGAAGATGGTACATTTTCTTCTGGTGAATGCATTCCCCGGTACTTTGTTTGCAATATAAACAAAGACTGTAAGGATGGTAGTGACGAAGATGAACAATTTTCTAGCAAGTACCAAACTAGAGATATTGCTATTGTATTTGCAAATATTTTCCCATGTTGAAGGAGTTGAACTCTCTATGATATAATATGTGTATGTGTCTTTAATAACTTTCTCACATCACGATTATGATTGTTCATTTTACAAAATGTTTCTAATGTTGAAATGACCTACTCGTTAAATTGCAGAATATAGCTTTACTTAAAGGTATAACTAAAGATAATTTATGCTTTTTAAGCTAGCATATAACAGTGAAACGAATAATGAGTAATATTTCCTAGGTTTTATCTAAAGCATATCCAAATGTAGAAACTCATATGTATATTTTGAATTCTTCTTTGTACTGTAAGTGCCAACGTTGAAATGTAAATTGAACTGACTCGTATATACACGTGCTCTTGAACAAATGGTGTAAATTTCGAGATATTACCTACTACGTGAAACTAAGAAATAATTCATTTGAAGAATTTCCGAAATTTAATTGATTTGGTAGTTAAAAGAGCTCCAAATTACGGCTGCATTGTAAAAATAACGTTATATCTCGGAACGTAATGGCGTAAGCGGTGTTAGCTTACTAGATCACACTCGAAGTAAAACCCAATATATCCACCAGATTACTTTTGTGAATGGAAAATGCTGTATGATTTGTATGCTTGCCTATTAAACCATTCAATTCATTCACAATGACATTCTTAGGTTGTGAATTCTGTTTATGAGGTCTACTACCTCAATCAAAACATAGTTTAAATATATGTATCGTGTACTACTACGAGTATGATTTGGTAACACCACAAAACCAACTGCCACTATGAGCAGAGCTATGACGTCAATAGAAACGATACACCGATGCAATTATAAGCATGTCACACCAGAATTATGCATAATATTGAAATTCTATAAAGCGTAGGCTTACGTAAACAATTCCCATACAAAATCTGAACCATTATTTTGGTGGAACTCCGTCCATAAAAACACTTAATATTGATGGTCTTATTATGTAGGTCATATGAGAATGTTAAATGGTGAAGCCTAAGATAATACTTAATTGACTTTTGGTTTGTTTAGTCATTTAATTAGCTGCTGGGTACGTATTAGATATATGTTTTAGAAGAGTGGGATTGAATGTCTGAGTTTCATAGTGGGATCAAGATTGATCACACTAAGATATTATCTAAAATACAATCTGAAATTGCAATTCGTATTAACTAATCAGTACAATATGGCGGACGCGGTTGGAAACTAGTAACATCTGTGCGTACTCACTTCGTCTGACACTGACAAAAGTGCATCCAATTGAAATATCTCTATCAATGACAGTGAATGTACCTTTCAGATTAATTTCCTGGTTGACAAAATGTAAAGAACAATGGTGATAGTGACAAGTTAATATGTTGGTACTTAAGCGGAACAGCGAAAGTCGACATATCACATTGTCCCCTCTCTTTCTGGTCATTGTTACCAACTCTAGCATTACAACTACAAATAATAGAATAGTAAAAAGTAAAAAATCAGGGTATTAGTGAACTTTGTAAGAAACTTGAACTCTTAGTGACTGAAATAGACTATAAACTCTCCAAAGCATTCATTTCCTCAAAGCATACGGTCACCAATGAATTGGCGGCTGAAAATAGTAGTTGTGAGATGTCTGAGGCGAACTTAACGAGGCTTTCTCCAGTTCTTAAAGATATTAAGAAGGAATTAGGGAGTCTATGAGAAGATGTTAATAACCTGAACAACATCATATCAACCCAGATTGGCTGGATATTGCAGTGTGGAACAATACAGTCGCATAAGCAGCTTACAGCTTCGTGGTTTTGTCAGAACTTCAAAATGAAGATTCATCGAATCTTGCTCGTCAGACCTTGTCTAGAAAACTCGACTTAACCCTGGACCCATTAAAGATTGATATATGTCATTGAATTGGATCAAAGATCCCCGGCGTACAGCTTCAGATGCGTTACAACCACGAAAACGTACTCTTTTAATACGTAATCAGGATAAGGATTTAGTTTGGAAATCGAAAAGGAAGTTGAAGAAAACGAACATTATGATTACTGAGGCTGTAGCTGCCAGTAGAATCAAGATGATGCGTATGGTTAAAGAATAATACGGTCCGAGAAACTGTTTGCGTCAGACGAAAGGATAGTCGTAGTGATTGACAACAGAAAACAATGCATTGATTCCAAAAGTGATTTGGAGAGACTACTAGAAATGAGGAAAGTGCAAGTTAAATGTATTGAGTGCATTAGGTGTGCATTGAATACTTTTCTTCTATTATTTCTCCGTATATGTTCAGGTATGTTGTTTAACTGTAAGTTTATTATTTCCTGTTCGAAGTTTGTCTCTACACTATAAAAGAAACATATTGTCCAAATTTCATGGCTCTAGTCAGTGCTTTCCACTTTGGTTGATCAGTGAGTCAGTGCTAGTGAGTTTGTATATGTATATATAAGACGAACTTTGTTCAAAGTGTGCCACCTGAAGATTATTCAACTACTATCAGAATTTTTACACAGTCAGTTTCTTTTTAAAAAATGACGTCATTGAGTTTCTTTAAGTTTTCTGCAAAGTTATTAAATTGTTTGTTCGTTCATTATTAACTTCACCTATAGCAGAATTCTTTACTACTTTGAAAGGTTTTGTGTTTAATAATATTATATGTAATTTCCAATTATTTACATTCAACATGGCTGCTGCTAATTGCTAGCGTTAAACATAAGAACCATCAGTCTCTATGTTGATACATGCTCATTGTTCGAATTTACTGTTGGATAAGTGATATTCTTGCTTTTGTAACATTCTCAAATGTATTTAATGAAAATAAAATATTTCCTCAAAGATTTACTACATTTTATGCGTTTCTGTAATCCATTCTGTATAAAGGTAGCGATTTCGTAGGTGGTTGTATAGTTAAACCCATAGCCAGGTGTAACTGTAGGTGGGACTTCTTGCAAGGGCAAATATTAATATTATTCGTTAAACTTGGTATTCAGAATTATATTGCAAATGTTTCTTTTCATTAAAGAGTTCTCCCTCGTCTCCTTGGCTATGGGATTGCAAGATTCTTGCATTAACTGAGATGCATCAAACTTTATATTTCATTTAACTTATGTTGCAGCGCATGAATATATTTAATTCTAAAAATGCTACATGCCAATTGTTTCAGGTGTTAGCCAAAAACCGTTAATTTTCTCTAACAGTAACTATTTTCGCGCCATCTTTGAACGTTGTTATGAGCTTGAAAGACACGGATTTGGCACTTCTCTCCTTTAAGTGTAGGGTCCCGTGAACCTAACAACTAATCCAATAGCAACGCTATTTACTGAGCATTGGAACCTTTTTTAGAAGTAAATACATTCATAAGTAGATATATATCTCGCAGTAATATTGTATGTTTTGCATATTACAATATTATTGTAATTGCGTAAGGTACGCCCTTGGCGAAGAAAGGTGTTAATTGTATGTATGTTCTGTGTTTTATACTTGCTGTAACTTACACTACTCGATATTACTATAACTGCTCACATATTTCTTTTTCGTTTTGTACTTACAAGGAAAGGATTCCAGCCCTAAGAGCTGAATTTAGTGACGTCGAAATACAAATTTCGCAAACTTTGAGCTAAATCCAGCTCTCAGGGTTGGCGAGTCTCCCCTTCTTATTATTGGACACTATCTGCAGTACATATGATTTAATCTGCTAGTCCAGATGGAATGTACGTACACAGCAAGGAAAACAGGACGTAATGTAAGTAATTGTACCTATGATTTATACGTCCAGCTCATTGGGACACTTTAGTGTGACCTAGTGACAAACTGCTTGTCAGTGTTATACGTGGTTTTGGAAGCTGATGACAAGATGAAACTCCTTACACATAATTTTAATTGTATCTGTAAATAATTAAATATTCAAACATCAGTAATTAAAATTATGTGTAAGGAGTTTCATCTTGTCATCAGCTTCCAAAACCACGTATAACACTGATAAGCAGTGTGTGACAAGGTAACACTAAAGTGACACGACATTCAGTGTTCCAATAAACTAGACGTGTAAATCATAGGTACAATTACTTACATTACGTCCTACTTTCGTTGCTGTGTACGTACATTTCATCTGGACTAGCAGATTAAATCATGTGTTCCGTACGTTCATTTCATACACACTGGCAGTATAAAACAAAGGTGTAGTACGTACATTTCATACAGACTGGCAGTACAAAACATACGTACTGTACGTACATTGGAATAGACAGGCAGTATAAAATAGACGTACTGTACGTACATTTGATACGGACTGGCAGTATAAAATAGACGTACTGTACGCACATTTGATACAGACTGGCAGTATAAAACAAGAGTATAGTACGCTAATTTCATACAGACTGGCAGTGCAAAACATACGTACTGTACGTACATTTGATAAGAGAGGTTATATAAAACATACGTACTGTACGTATGTTTCATACAGGTCAAGTCAGCCAATATACGGAGAAACGTCTTCCAATGAACGTATTTCCGCATAGTTTGAAGTTGCAGTTTTCTCAGTGTAATACACTCAAAAAAATGTTGGTGTTTATTGCCACCCCAAAAGGTGTAATAGAACACCTCTACCTCTACACCAATTACAGTGCTGGGTAAGACCATCCGGGGTGTCCAACACCGTTTCTGTTGTTGACAAACACATCTACCAGTATTCAGAAACACCGTTAGGAGTGTTAATAATAAACACCATTCAAGGTGTTCCGTAACACTTCTAGCGCTGCACTTTAAAACTCCTAACGGTGTTTCTGAATACCGGTAGAGGTGTTTGTCAACACCAGAAACGGTGCTGGACACCCCGGATGGTGTTAACCAACACTAGAATTGATGTTACCAAGCACTGTAATTGGTGTAGAGATAGAGGTGTTCTATTACACCTTTTGGGGTGACAATTAACACCAATATTTTTTTTTGAGTGTACACTGTACAGGTAGGTAATGAATTCAGAGAGAAAACACATTAAGGAAATTATAGGACGGGTTATCTAAAATATATTTCTCATTTGCCGTTTTCAGAGTAACTCATACTTAGCCTATTTTCCCCTTCAAAATGTATGTACAATATGCACTTAGTGATCTCCCAAATACATTACACAATTTAAGAGTAATATTTCAGTTTTAGATTAATTTACATTTAACTGACTGGCATGAAGTACCTCGGGGTGACCCAGAAGTGTGTGCGCGTAGTCACAGGATCAATTCCCGCCGGGATCCATTTGATGGTGTTGTTCGGTGGCCATTTTAATAAAAAACTGCGGCCCTGTCCTGAGAAGCTTACACGCTGGTTTAGAGCATTAATACGAACTCAAAACTGGCATGTAAGTCTGAGAAAAGGCGTTCCTCGGCGAGCATTTTGTTACAGCTAAAACGAGCGCTTAAAAACTAGAGCTAAAGCATTTTTGATTTGCATTATGCGCCTCGGTCAACTCACATGGCATTAGGACTATATTACACCGTTGACGTGCATGCTTATTTAAGGACATTTATCTATAGAACTTCTAGAGTCAAAACCCTTACTCCCTTAAAGAACAATAAATGTGGTTGCTTTCTGAAAATACCTATGGTGCATTAAGAAATGGCTGTGTATTATGCAAAATACGAACTTGAAATATGCACAATACTTGCTTAATACATTTGGAGACCTGAATTGCAAAACATTACAAGTCCACCGGAGTTTTCTTTTCAGGAGGAACAAAAACAGTCCAAGGTCTTGGTATGTTATTCTATTCTGCTGAAATCATTTTGTATTAAGAAAAGCTTGTTGAGTTGGGATTAGGATGTAATATTTATGCAAGTGGATAGCTCTTGGAACATACCACCGAACATAAAAAATACAAATACGAAAAAAGTGGACTTTGGATGTTTTGTAATTCAGGTCCTTCATTTCATTGAAGGCCAATAACCCGTGCTCAAAATGAAGTAACAAATACATCCTATCACACTTGATTTCTTACTACACAAAAACAAAAATACTAATAATTGTGCAGGCTTACATAGCGTTGCTAGGGTGGGGACAGCTTTATTTCACTTGCGCGTTGGAAAGCCGGAAGAGAGGTATTGTTTATATATAGAAAGCAGACGACACCTTCTCCTGTGCCAGAATATCCTGCCGCGTCTAGGTTGTCATAGCTCATCACTCGTCAACTGAAAGAAATTCGCTTCTCTGAATAACGCAAAGTAAGTTAAACTGTCCCCGCCATATTAAGCACATATAGCTGCATTTTTTGAAGGTTCATAAAAGTAGCATCGTCAACTTCCAGCATCATAATATTTACTTCTTGCAGGACACAAAACTGGTTTTAAAAACTATTTGATTTTTTCTCTGTAGGGATTTTATTATATCTATTTCATTTTCTCTCAAGAAAACATTCTTTATTCGAAACAATAAGAGAAGTGCACCTTCACTAAGTTTACTTGGCGAGCCGCTACTGGTTCAAGTTAGAAACATTTAATTATTATTATTATCAAGGCGAAAAAATATTTGAGGAAAGCAATGTGTAATAGTTTCCTATCCACGAATGTTATTTAATGGTTTTGCTAATTGCCCATTAACATATAAAGATTCAATTTATAATAATATTTAGTGTGGCGATTTTTCTAAAATCAAAGCAGTGTGTAAATGAGAGCTTTTGATTTTGTGTATAATTTTTGGTGTGAATAGTTTAATATACACTAAAACCTCTGTTAACCGAAGTAATGTTTGACCCAAACGGATACCTAATCTAAAAGTGTTTTTTTTTATCATTGCCTAAATTTTTTTCACTTTAAACTTTCAAAAATACACATTGTTTAATCTGAAATTTTGGTCATCCGAAATGACTTCCGCCCCCATTATTTCGGATAACAGAGGTTCTACTACTGTATGACCATATTCACAAGTGCCAGTTTTCATAGTGCTAAATTTCTTAGAAAGTTGAATAGGAAATTTTGTTCTGAAATACACGAGCATTTACATATAAAAATATTATCAGATGGGTTTATACCGTATTTATTGAGTTCTTTCTATAAGTCAAAGTGTTGGTAAAAGTTCCTTAATTGTGAAGTCAAGTTACCTGAGGCACATACAGCGAGACAGCTTTGTTTCAAGTTGAAAAGTTCTAAAAAAAAATCTAGAAGTTTCAGTTAAATACCCAATGCTGAAATTTCTGGAAGTTATATTGGTAAGAGTTTATATTATTAGTAAAATTGAATATTGAAGTGGAATTGGAAAGTGCTGGAGTGTATTCTGTGTGTAGAACCTGTAGCTTATGTGGTGGTTAGTAGGAGTAAGCTTGAGTGTAGTATGTAACGCCCTGATACCCTGTGTGGTTTGTAAAGGTTTAACTAGAATTATTGTATTCCCGATATTCACCGCATTCTATACTTACTTTATCAGACTAGGGAGTAGATATGAATATTAGGGTAGGATTTTCATAGGTAAGAGAAACCAATATACATTAGGAAATTTCCGTAGGGTAAGGTTGGTTATTTTGATCAGATTAGAGAAAATAAATTTTAGTCTCAAACTACTCCAAAATTACGAGCCAATCAAAACCTATAAGCACTCAATTTGCCTTCATTTTTGTTTATAGAAAGAGAAGTTTCATTTTAATTTTGGTTTTCATTATTTCATGAAGGTGATATATAAAATTAAATATATCCAATTCCATAGTTACGAAATTTTCCTTCCTTACAAGAATTAAAGGTTCAATCTCTGTGGATAGGAATTAATTATCTTTTGTTATTTCTAAAAAAAAAGAGAAAAAAGAAAAAAAAACAAGGCATTTATTCTGAAGTTGGTCCTCCGAGTGGCTTTCGACTAAAAGCCGAATGAAAGCTACGAAGATTTAAAAATCCTCAATTTTTACGTTCAGTTCACTGATTTTATGTTTCGTTCGGTTACCGCGCGGGGTGAGGATGCTTATACTTATTACTAATAATTCCTTTCTTGCATTTTTCGTACATTATCTTTAATTAGTGACCATAGGAACGTGGAGGTTATACCTAAGGTTTGGTGCGGTCATGTATCTGTACACTTTTTGTTGCCATAAACGTCACAGTTCTTTTCGTCGCAACAATGCTTACCATACTTTCTGCAATTTCTTTTTAAATTTATTAATCCATGACTTTCATAGTTTCAAAGATTTTCCTCAGTATTACCGTATTTTCTCACTGTTAACCAGTGATTCCGCCAGTGGGGAATTCTTACGTCTTGACAACATTCCCCCACCTTAATTTTTTGTTGTGAAAATTCTATAGAAACCGTACAAAACTTCACTTACACCCTCCCAATTTTGACTTTAGACTCCCCCCAAGCTGAAAATCCTGGCAGAAACCCTACTGTTAACTCAGATCCAGGCAACGTCCTTTTACACCTGTAGCCATGTTCACAGTATAAATACCCGTTACTTTCCCACAATCGAACCATGCGGTAACCTTGCGCCAAGTAGTTCCCTCCGCTTCCCAAATAGTTCCATGACCGCTTATACAAAAAAATAAACACAACTTCCGCTCCCTTATATATTATCAACCACACCAGCGAGTAAATTATCCATTTCTTCCCGGTAAATTTTCAAAATTTTACAAGAAACAGACGCCCAACTTTGGAAGTTAACCCGAAAAGGAAAAAAGAATCATAATAAATCCAGCTCAATCAAATTCTTTTGGCGACATAAAGCATACGTCCAGATAATTGTGAACTGTACAGAGTTGGTTATATCTATCAAATTCTCCAGATTGGTGACCTCATCAAGATATTGGTTCTTGCCTTTTTACAGTGGAAGAGACCAGTATTATTAACGCGAGTTTTAGATGATGGGACACTAAACTGTAATGTCGAAACTAAATCCATACAATCTAACTTATTTTGAACATTTTTTTGAAGAAATAACAGATCAGCAATGTTGCGCCTTTGTTCTAAGCTCTGAATATTAAAATTCTTAATGACTGCATTGTAACTATCACAAGCAGGATAGATTCGAGTTTCTTTAAAAGTCAGGAATTTAAGAAATTTTGATTGGATTTTATCTAATTGTTGGCAGTGTTTCAATTGATATGGATTCCAAATAGAAGAAGCATATTCTACCCTGGAGCGAGCATAAGCATAGTACATTTTTTTCCAATGTTGATATGTTGTTGAATTCTCTTACCGTCCTAATTACGAATCCTAGTAACTTCAAAGCTTCATTTGTTATATTTGTAACGTGTATGTTAAAAGTTAATTTCGAGTCAAAACTGACACCAAGATCCTTAACTACAATAGGTCTGTTTAGTACAATTTTATTAATGGAATAATCAAATTGATGAGTGGTTTTATTTATATTAAATGATAATACTTTACGTTTACTTATGTTGACTCCAAGCTGATTAATAGCACATCAGTTTGCAATATTATCTAAGATTTGCTGAAGTCTTATGCAGTCGCCGATAGAGTTGCCTTTTGTATATATTTTAATGTCATCTGCAAATAACAATTTTTCATTATCAGGCACACAATCAGGAAGGTCATTAACAAATAAGAGGAATAACAAAGGTCCTAGGTTAGAACTTTGAGGAACTCCTGAGAGTGCAGAATATTCATATGATTTGTATTCTTTATAGACAACTGATTGCTTGAGATTTGTTAAGTACGAATAGAGGAGCCTAATCGCAGTGGGTGAGAAGTGATAGTGATTTAAGTTTTAGTATTATATTGTGATATTAACCCTGTCAAATGCTTTCTCAAAGTCAATATAAATCACATCAACTTGCTTACCTTCGTCCATCGAATTTGCTATGTAGTCCGTAACAAGTGCTAAGTTTGTTACCGTGGATTTCTGAGAAACAAAGCCATGCTGCTTAGTTGAAATAACTGGTTGAATATGATTACTAATGTATAAGATCTGTTCAAATACTTTTGCAAAAGCTGGTAATATTGCAATTGGCCTGAAGTCATTAATGTCTCTACTATTATTAGATTTTGGGATAGGACAAACCAGGGCAGATTTCAATTTGTCGGGGAAAGTACATGTTTTTAGGAATAATTTAAATGCTATAAATTGTTGATATTTAAATATATCAACACATCCCTTAACTGCATATGAGGGTATGCCATCAGAACGAACTGTCGTTTTCGATTTTAAATTTCTGATAGTTGAATTTCATCTTCCTTTTCAACTTCCTTTAGTTGAATTTGGTCAATGCACAGTGTTCCTATTTCATCATTTCTATTTCTAACAGCATCACTATTAAGATTATTATATGTGTGAGAGGAGGATAGAGATACCGATTGAAAATACTGAGCGAATGCATTCCCTATCTCATCATTCCTAGACAGCTCCTGACCTTCAAATTTTAATACATTTGGCGGTAAGTGCCTTTTTTTATTTTTGAAAAAAATCCACAATTCGCTCGAGTTGGTATTAATAGTATTTTCAGAATGAATTATAAAACTCTTATAAGCAATTCTAATGTCTTTCTTAATTTCCCTACGTAATCGAGAAAATTCTTGATAAAAAGGTGCTGAGTTCATGGTTTTGAGCCTGGATTGTTTATGATAATATGCCTTGACCTTAAGTCTTCTAATAATATCTTTGGTGAACCAACAGTAATGCTTTGAAACAGTACTTATTTTACGAGGAACACACCTATCAAATATTTCATAGACAATATTATAGAATTTACTCACTAAGTTATTAACATTCCGATACACTTGTAAGAATTCCCAATCAATAGCTTGTAGTTCCTGATACAACATCAGAAAATTTGCCTTCCTAAAGTTATAATAATGTGTTACTTTTCTGCTTTTCTATATTGACCTTTCTGTTAACTATTTCTATTAGTATAGCTGGGTGATTGATATCTTGCGGTACCAACGGTAACAATTCTCTATTAACTTCAACATTTTCAAGATTTGACAGAACTAGATCTAATGTGCGATTATTATTATTGGCAACATTGTTGAATGATCTCAAATCATAAAAAAATATAAAATTATATAAATTTCTACACTTTAAAGATGTGCTTTGCTGAAAATCAAATTCGGTACCGGTTAACTCCGGTAAATTGAAGTCACCAATGAGGAGAATATGACTGCCTTGCGGACAAGTGGATGCAATGCATGCAAATAGGTTATCATACAAATCTATACCCGAAACCGGTTCAAAATATACAACACAGGTAAACATTGGTCTCCCCTTTACAGTTATTCTAGCAATCAGACACTCATATTGATCGTCACAGCTATTCATTAAACACAGATTGTATTTTTCAAGAGCCGAGATAAGTACCCCACCCCCCTTTGACTTTCCAGTTTTATTTATATTGCGATCCTGTCTTAATACAGTATACCTATTATCAAATAATTCACTGTCATAATTAGATTCATTAGTCCATGTTTCAGTAATTGTAATTATATCGTAATTATTTGATATTACACTACAGAAAAAATCATTTGTTTTAACGCGCAAGGATCTAGCATTCTGATTAAGAATTCGCAAGGATTTCCTTGTTCCACTAAAATCACTAGTTACATTTAGAAAATGATTGTACACTTCACTGACTTCAGTTGAGGAAAATTTACCCTTTCCCCCTTCACATTCCTTTCTTTGTCCATGAACAAGGAGCTTATTTCATTTCCATGTACAGTCATTAGTCTTTTCTTTGCACTGCTCTTTTCCATTAGAACCAAATATTATATTTTTCTTCTCACTCTTTGTGAATGCGAAAAATTATTGGTTGAGAGGTAGAAACATTTAATATCTGCTAAGACGAAAAATTATTTGGGAGTTGATGATTGAGTTTCACAACCCAAGCATGTTTACTACAAATTGCCCATTAAGAGTCAACGTTTTGTATGTTAATGTTTGATGGATGCAAAAAAAAACAGTCGAACATTAAATATATACCATTAAACTGTGATGAGTAGACATAGGGCAAATGCCGGGATGGCACCTTTATCATGATCGCTGGGCGACACCTTTCCGAATCCTTTTCCCTCCCCTATCCCGGCCTGAGCCTTAGATGCCAAAAGGACATAAATAATTGTAGATACTTTACTAGATAGTAATTAATATAAGAACGAGTATAATAGAACAATTGGAAGGTTATGAAGGATAGCCGGTTTTTTAAACTAAGCTTTTGTGGAAACATTATAATTTAATCTAATTATACTAAAAAAGTAAACAGGGAAAGAAAGATAGATAATAATATCAAATTCATGAAAGAATTTCTGTGAAATAGATTGAGCTTAATGTCTTAGGTATTGATATTATTTTTCCGTAAGAATCTTAACAGGAAGTACCCTATTCTAGTTTTAGGATTTGCTAATAAAGTGTGTATAGAGTACGGAGACGGTATATTTGACTTCCGTAACAAACTAAGATTATTTCGTCCTATTGCATATTTCTGGCATTCAAAGAAAAGGTGGTTGGCATCATCCAATGATTCTACATTTAGACAATTGAAGGGCCTGCTGTAAGAAGGGCCCAGCTCCACATTTTGAAATGTTCGGAAAATTAAAAAAAAATAACAAATTTGTTTTTGAACGTATGTTTGAAACATTCAGTGGCGTAGCGAACACTATACGATTGGGGAAGGGGATGACAGTTGAAATCGCCAAGCCTTAATGCAAATTTGCCAACTCAAATAACTATCTAGTCTAACCATAAATACAGTGCTAATTTGCAGCTTTCGATCTGTTTCCAAAATCTCCCTCGCACTTTTACGAACCTCATGCAAAACTATTACAGCAACCCTACTTTCATATTCGCCCTATTCCATGGTCATTTCCCTCAGATATGAAACTCAATTTAACACCTCAAATCAGGATCATCATCATTTACAATGCGTAACTGGTGACTTAACAAGAGTATTTTTTCTGCTACGACTACGTGACGCGTAACGTACCTAAAGTTTTGAACAGTATTTTTCGCCAGTCTAGGTAGATACCCGTCAGCCAATCTCCACGAAAACCTTCAGAACTAGTGAAAGACTGTACGGTCAATTGTAGAAATACAGTTTAAAAAACGTAGTGTGATAGGCTATGTTGATTACTGCTTATGTAGGAGTATACTACAATTTACATACGTCCTCAATTGTGAAAAGCAAACACCTAAACACCTTTAGGCTTTACATACCTAAACAATATTTACAGCAAACGCCTAAACAATATTTACAGGATTTTGTTGACACCTAAACAATATTTACAAAACAAAATTCTTGGCGACGTTTGTCTTCCCCGCGAACATCTGAAAGTCATTTCCTCATTTCACAATAATGCTTCTTTGTTTTAGCTCAGAACACCTATTAATGACATTTTCCAAGTGAACCTTATCACCACTTTCTGCTTCACACTTCAATTAAATTGTCCATTCTTTCATCAGTTATTACTGATCTCAGACTTCTCTTCACAAATTTAAACTGGCTATTATTCTTTCGTTCGTACACACCCTATATATCGTCCGTTACTACCAGTTGGCAAAGTTTAAAGGCCTGACTTAAAGGTTTTTTACGTTCTACCACAGTGTCAATCACCGATTCCATACTTGTAACGTACTTATCGTTACATACATCAAATAAAACGTCTAGCTCGCTTTGCAGAGCACAATCATTGGGCCTCAATTTTGGAGGAATTAATGTTAACTGCCTCTTCCACAGCTTGAACGGTCAAAATTTCCATTCTCAAGGAGAACTTGAAAATTGAATGTAGAGGCAAGATGGTAATACAGTTATGTTTTCTTGAAGGCCACAGCACAGAGTATCTAGGATAATCTTGAACTCCTATCTGAAGAACTGCTATAAATTTATGTTAGTTTCAGTGTGAGCACGTTCATCAAACTTCTTTAGCAGGATCCTTCTTCTGTGGTGTAGTTGGAAGTCATGTTCTGCTTCAACATCATATTTTTTTTTAGCAAATACGATAGCGCTTTCAGTCAAGCCATTCTTTCCAGTAGAATCATTGCATCTAGAGTGTTAACTGCACTTTCTATCACTCCAATGCAATCATTTACATTTAGATCAGGTGTTACCAAAGTATCAGTTAATATTTTCAGCTTGTACATAAGATTCTTCATGAAGAACAAACTAAGTATGAAAGCAAACGTCTTGATCTTCTTGTACAGACAACGCTTTTGATCTGGTCCCTGAATCAAATTCATCCTCGTTGGAAATCTCTTCCAAGACATCAAAAATGAGCTCAAGAGATGGACTAATAGCTTTCATGAATTCAGCTTTTGCTGTCCATCGAGTCTGAGACAAATTCTTCAATTGAATAGCATTTTCAACCTCTTCAATTTTATTGCGTAGGTGCTTAAATCTCTTTGTACTGGAAGTAGAGAACACTGTGATGAAAGCTCTTTTATAATTATGCTTACGTTGCACCTATGCTCTACTACAGTATTTTGTACGATGATCTTGGCATGGTATATAAGGAATCCGATGACCAACAATTTCTGACACTTTCTGTTGTACGATATTACATTTTCCAAATATATTACTTGCAAAATCGTACGATTGAAACGCCATCAAAGATATATCAGTGTCCTTTTTTTTTGTAGACTACCACAAACTTGCTTCGCAATTCCTTGGCCTATTTTATCTGTGCGCTCTGCCACTTCTAGCAAACGTTCTCTAGTCTTACAATTCTCGTCAACGCTTCTTATTACAACAGAAAGGATGTATTTGTGTGAGATATCGGGTGTACTATCAGCCATTACTGAGTAAATCCCACTAGCTTGAATCTCCTGAACCACACTTTTTCTGATCTCGTCAGCAACTAAGGAAATCAACTCGTTTTGTGACTGAGGACTCATGTTACATGATATGGACGTAGTTTCTTGCCCTCAATCCAGCTTCGTAAAACAGGATTATATCTTGAGAGTAAGGAAATTATTTAAATGAAGTTGCCGTTTTCTGGATCTGATCCTGAACCACGGATCCTTGTCTTTCTAACATTCTGCAAGTATGTAGTAAAATATTGTCAATTTCTCTATTGTACATTTTTACTTTCTCCTCTTCGACTAACACCGACGTTTTTTGTGGTCAAGAAGAACGTTAATATGACGCTCTGTTAACAAAAAAATGCAGTAACTATACAGTGCTGATTTATGTGCTGTAGAAGAGAAATACATCTGTAATCTTCCCAACTTGTTTTTTCCAGAACTTTTCATTCCCCCCCAGTTTCGGACACCAATATTTGACCACGATTCTTCACTCTTTTCTCTGTCTACCGCACTCTAAAAAAAGAAAACACATGAAACAAAAAATTGAGTATTTAATTGTACTGTATTCTAAATACTCAAATTCCTTGAACTATGATGGATAAAATCTGTCTTTCCCATCATTTGAAAAACGCGCTAAATTTGGCTGGTGTGGGTTTGGTCGTATTAGATAATTCTTCTGATTGTGCGAAAGATTGTGTGGTCTTAGTCCAGGATCATGTTCAAGTAACTACAGAATCGCCTTTATCTGAACCCTCAACTTCTAAGCTACGTAGAAATTGTTCACCAAAATCTGAAATTTTCCCACAGCTTTTTCACACGCTTCTTTTATAGATATAAGTTCACTTAATAATTTATATGTAGAAAGTTTCTCATTTATCACCTCTTCTGTTCAAGTTTACTAACTAACTCTCTTGCATCACGACATCTATCTAACAAAAAATAGACTTTAACCATAAATTCAAATGAGACACACTATCGGCTATTTCTGCCTCTGGGATTGTAGTGTTCAAAATATGTTCACTATTTGTATTATCCTTGTTTTCACTTTCAAAAATGCCATTGTCAGAACTTCTTTATTCACTAAATTCACTGCTACTTCTTCGTTGACTACTTCTAAAGGGAAGCTTCGAGATACGTAGTCTTCCATATTATTTTCATCCACACTAGAATATCTTCAATTCCGACACTTGGCATATATGACGTTGACGTAGAAGTCTGTTTTTGTCAGTGTGTAGAACTTGCTGATTTTTTTACTAAATACCCCTCAAAATGTTTTAGGAATATTAAATGAACAAAGTGAGGTTGTGGTCAGTTACAAGAAGTGAAATTTAAAAATGAACATGTGAGTTTCAGGACAGGAAATTACATGAAATTTACCCCAAGTCCACAAAATAATTGATAATTTACAGCAAATAACGCGGTACCTAAGCAAATGTTAACCCAATTGAGTCAACTCAACATAATGGTCTTCTTCCAACTAATATTGCCAACTACGCTAATTTACCATTTACCAGAATGGCTGCATGTCTGAGTCATCTGCAGTGGTACCACGAGGAAGAGTATGCGTTTTTATCACGACCCGAAGAAAGACATTCGTGGACGTCGGTTTCAGTCGGACGAAGAAGTGCAAGAGTGGCTGAGGTTGGGGATCCGTCAGCGACCTACCTCTTTCTACAAGAGTGGAATTGATCGTCTAGTCTAACAGTGAGATAAATGTATTAACACTTCTAGCAATCACTTTTGAATAAAACAAATTGCATTGCCACTTTGTAGTGGGCGTTCGGTTTTCATTTGACTGCCCCTTCATA
This sequence comes from Lepisma saccharinum, assembly GCA_022664845.1. Lineage (NCBI taxonomy): Eukaryota > Metazoa > Arthropoda > Insecta > Zygentoma > Lepismatidae > Lepisma > Lepisma saccharinum. Next base: position 90,871 of record JAGDQP010003302.1, read on the forward strand.
GATGACAAAGCATAACCAGTACCCGTTCCAACTAGTGATGTGTTTTAAAAAGAATTCTTATTCTTTGCAATCTCTTCACATTGAAGACATGCATCACTATCATGAAAAACAAATGTGGGGTACGAAATAGGTAATCATTCCCCAAGGAATAATTATAAATGGTTTTGCCAATATCCCATAAATAAAACTGTTCTGTATGTATGTTGGACAAGCATTATTCTGGTGAGTAGTATAATGGGGGATATCGCCCGAAAAAATACAGTAAAACCCCGAAATACGAACGATTTTTGTTCCCCTTCTAGCTTACAGTAACTTCCTAGGTACATCCCCGAATACCATAATCTGACCATTTCAACTGATTTTATAAATTACCCTTGTTAAAAGCGAAGCAATTTTACAATTGTACAGGGATATCGCCCGAAAACATTAGGGCGCCTTTTTATGTCCGCTTGCATTGTGTGCGTTACATGCGTTGACTGCGTTAATCCAATTTTCTTAAAGAAGGCTTTTCTGTACACGCTCACCGCCTATGGTGCATAAATGTTTCAGAAATTAGCATTTTACCTTACATTATAGTAATAACTATGATTTATACAGTAGTCGAGGATAATATGAAAAACAATCAACGATCAATTGGGTACCAGCTTTTTTGTCCTTAGTGTATACTATATGCATTAGTTAATAGTATCAAACATGAAATACTCAATACTCAATCTGCTATCAGGTTTTAGTCATTTGATGTACATATTGCCTTCAATTTTATTGTTTTAATCCAGCAATTACTTCTATTTTAATTTTATTTTATAATTCAGATAAATGTCAATTATTTTATGAACACCCTATAACGACCACTCATTCGAAATTAATATTGTTGTATTATCCTGTCGTAAGATGAATTCAATATCAAATCAAGAAGAAATACGCTAGGTATGTCGAAATGATTGGACGGAGAGGGACTTAACAAGACTCGAACCCCGGTTGTCTTTCTCAGTGCTGCTTCCAAGACCACAACGCCAGTGTTGAACGATACTGGATTTAAATGAAGTGTTTGGAAAGAAGGCAAAACAAGTCAGAGATGCAGAAAAAACTTTTTCCTTACTCTCTCCTTCTTCGTTTGGAAAATTTTAAGACGAAAGAAGACATATGTTGCCTTCATCCGCTCTCTAATAAATGGATGGGGTAATTAATCATTAAATAGTAGTGAGTTCTTGGATTCTCCCAGCCTCCCCCACCGAAATTCAAACACCTGGTGCAATATTGATGTATGTAGGCCTTTATTTTGACAAAACTGACATGTTTTGGACATTACGAAGTTCACCTTTGGGCCCTAGGTTGAACCCATTGACCCCACGGAGAAGCATGGGAATCTCCTAGCCGTGAGAACCGGAAATCTGGTCGCGTCGATTGCAGAGGGTGGAGAAATGAAGTGTGTCTGCCCAGACATTAATTGTTGCTGTGCCATCTGTTGGGGCACGCGTCAAATATTGTTTTAATTTTCGCAGTGCTTGAGAAGACTTTAAGGGAGTGAAAACCTTTTCTGTTGTTGTTTCAACTAGATGGTAAGAAACAAAATGCATGATAACTCTTTCTTAAATATTTAAACAGAAGAAACCGGTGAGATTTCATACAAAATAAGAGAACTATTTACATAGTTAGGATAAATATTCAAAGATAATCTATCTAACGATAGCTTTTTATATAAAAAAATACGTATACATAATGTGAATATATCTATTTGCTATAATACTATCATCTTTTATTATTAATTTCTACTCCAGAGATGTGATTATTCTGCATAAGAAGTGTGTCTTGCTTGTTTTCACACCTCTATTTGAATAAATGAATGATTCGAAGTCCTGAGACGATGAAATATATATATTTTACATGTAGAACCGTGCGACTTGAGTCAATATAAACCGAAATTACTGCATTAGTACCAATTTTGGAATAATTTGGACACTAGGACTGCGTTTATTGCGCACAAAGAACCGTATGATATGTGATTAATACAATTGTAAGCAAAAGTTTTCCTAATATTTTACTTTTGAGATGTTTCTTAAGACTTTTAAAGTCGAAATTACTACAATATTGCTATTTGTGAGCTAGTTAGCGTACCGAAAGTGTACAAAGAAGTGTACTATATGTGTAGAAATCTATTTTAACTTGAAATATTAGGTATATATTGTCTCAGACGGCATGCAAAAACTATATAAAAGAATTACAGACTCTACCTTTAAGATATTCTACCTTATTACAGGCTGATTATTCCTTTCAATAGCATACGAAACGCATCTGGACCATATTTGAAATCTGATTTTACCCTAATATCGCGGGGTGTTTATTGTTCTTTGCAATGGAAATCTGTATAACACGTCTTCTGTCGTGCATGTTTAAGTAGAACTTGCTCGATTAGCAACTGTTTTGAAGGCTATTTCCTGCTTCACATAGGTATTCATTGGCGTTTTTAGGAGAAAAGACCTCTTTTGAAATAGGAAAAGAATGAATTAAACTTCAAACTATCACTTTGGAGAATTTATTTAACAGATAATTTAATTAGAAATGACTCTTACATTGTATTTTACCCCTGGAAAGAATTATTTGGTGGTAATCTATAGCACAAACATGGTTATGTTGTGCCTAAAGCCGACTTCTCAGATGAAATTGCAACTATTTTCGGTGTTTGTTATCAGGAATGGAGTTCTTCCAGTCAATATATAGGGAGAAAAGTGACATTTGAAGTAGAAAGAGGTTTAATAAAGCACGAAAAGGAGTAATTGATGTGAAACTCAGAGAATGAATTCCTCTTATTCATCGGTAAGCACTATGAAAGAAATATTCAAACATGATTTTAAGCAGAAAACTAGTCTTTAAGATACTTTTGAAACCCAAAAATATGAGAATAACGCCATATTAGAGGTTAGTTGTTACAAAACAAGTTCTTGAATATGAAAATGGCGGCACCAAAGCAGATGATTAGCCGAATTTGACCATGTGCAATACAATTTTGTTAATATACAACATTGAAATAGGTATTTCAATACGAATAGTAGAGAAACAAACTATATCTTCACGAAAAATATGGTACGAAGGACTCATTATTTCGATATTCACGCGTGAGGGACTGTTCAGAATGGAGTGTAGACAATATTTTACTTGTACACTTTGCATATTAATTGGGAAACCAACTATGATAAATCAAAATTGCCTATATTACGCGCTTTATTAATACAAAGAGAAGTCCTAAGAACCATATGTAGTCAATACGTAACAAGGAAACCGTCATTGAAACTAAGTTGAACGTGTATTTGAAGGTAATTTAGATAAAGACAAATATATGGGTAATGAGAAATTATAATTACTTACTTTTATATATTTCCCTGGCAGAGTCTTAGGTAGTATAATGAAAGAATATTTCCTAAGTTTACGGGACTTGATCGATGAATGTTATCGCCTGATGCAAGGACATTCCCCGCATATGCCAACTTTTGCAGGCCCCATCAGAAACACACACAAACACACACACTAAGAAACTAGCACTGCACACCGGAAGTCCATGCCTTGCTTTCACAGCCTGCAACCATATGTCTACTTGAAACAGGAAGAGTAGGAGACAGGTGGGGAAGGAGTCTGTGAGAGAATATCACAGCCAGCTGGCATTGCTGAACAAGCAGTGTTGTCATCTTACACTTAACAGTGTCTCCATCTTGAAATAATTTAATAAGTTATTCTTTACCATTTGTATAGTAATTCAACAACGACAACAAGAGTTGCCAACTTATACCAAACTTTTAAGTGTTGCCAACCATGGATTATTTTAATAAAATGATATCACCTAGTTTTCTTATTGTCTGATATGCTCGGATGTTAGAGTACATTTCCAAAAGCAAAGTATCTTACTAGTATTGTTAAGCTGCATATCTCAGGGGATACGAACTGCAAAAGGAGTATCCAAAGCTGAACTTAGTGACTACAAAACTTTTAAAAGTGTTAATACACTCGTCTCGTGCTCCAGTAGCCTCTATGAATAGAATAGCATTTTTTGTAGAGTTGTAACAAGAACTAAGCAAACAAACACTAGCATACTAGGTAATGACGTCATTTGAATTTAAATAATCTGATTGGTTGATGAAGTCAATAAATTGCCATGACGATTCGATTGTGACTTCTTCTGCTGCAAATGAATCAGGAAACAATGGCTCACTGTGAGTGTACATTTGCCGAGGTGGGTGTCGACTGTGTGCTGTCAAGTCTTGAAGAATGGACACCTTGCTTTAGTATAATTTGTGATGAGTGCTTTCACGATATTTCCTTTGACTTTGACCACGAGTGTGTAGACTTAAGGAAGGAAATTACTCTACTTCGTATGGTTGATGTATTAACAACTCCCTTGGTTTGTGATCAGATATACCAGAAATTTACTGAATCCCACACTGATTCTATTGATATACTGCATAAATTTCTTACGACTTACAAGAAAATGATGACAGATTCCGAATGTAAGGACAGAATCCGCTTAATCTTATGGGTGAAAGATACATTGCATCCATGGACTTCTACCAACAAAGATCTTCACTCCTTTCAACTTTGAATATACACAAGGACTGGTATTTGTATAGGAAATAATATAATTGATTTGTACTAACAAGGAACTTTTTA
>JAGDQP010003303.1:0-17165 GCA_022664845.1 Lepisma saccharinum
GGCGCATTCCGTAAATTCAAACGAACCAGACTGCAAGCTCATTGGGAAGAATATAAAGGGTTACGCAATTTCACTACGTCAGTTATTCGACAAGAAAAATGGGCTTATGTTTCATACCGCATTAACATTGGAAAAATAATAGAGATAAATGGAAAACTCTGCGTGAACTTGGAATAGGAAATAACTCCCCTCAATCTATCCCGAAGGAGTTTAACGACCCGAATGTTATGAACAATCATTTCGTGTTAGCAACTAATGCCCTTGTACCTAAAACTGATCTTCGTCCACAGATCGCATGGTATTCTAATAATCCATCCCAGAAAGTTAAAGACGAATTTTCCCTACTCCCCGTAAATGAGAATGACGTGCAGAAGGCTGTATACAGCATTAAATCAAATGCGGCAGGGTTGGACGAAATAACAACTAAAATGCTAAAACTCTCATTACAATTCATACTGTCCCCACTGACACATATTATAAATTACTCTTTTAGTACCGGCTGTTTCCCTAATGTATGGAAACAAACTAAGGTGCTACCACTGCCAAAAAAAACTATTGTCACATCCCTTAATGAGCTACGACCAATGTCTGTAGCACCAATCTTGTCAAAAGTAACTGAAAAAATTGTTTCGAAACAACTGAATGCTTTTATTGGTAATGAAGATATTTTACCTTCAGTTCAGTCGGGATTTCGAGGTTCTCATAGTACGACAACTGCTCTTTTAGAAGTTACCGATGAAATATTACATGCGTTGAATGATTCCTTTGTAGTAGTTTTGTTTCTTTTAGACCTATCAAAAGCCTTTGAGTTAGTTGAACATGATCTTCTTCTTGCCAAAATGAAGCACTATAATTTCTCTACTATAAGTATTGATTGGTTCAAATCATATTTACAAGGTAGAGAACAACGTGTTTTTCTGAAGTCTCCTGACATTAAAATTTCTGAGTCTTTGTCTCTGAAAAGGGGTGTTCCTCAAGGATCAATATTAGGCCCAACTTTATTTTCCTTGTATGTTTCAGATTTAGTATTAGTTGTTAAAAACGCTCAAATTCACTGTTACGTCGATGACACGCAGTTATTTATTAAATCCTCACCAGGAAATATGAATCGAACAATAAATCTTCTTAATGAAGATCTGCAAAATATACACAATTGGTGTAGCGAAAACGTGTTAGTAATTAATCCATCAAAATGTACCTATACAGTCATAGGGACAGCTACCCAACTTCAGAAACTGAAGACATCGGAACTAAACATAAAGTTGAGTATCTATACCATCAGATATTCACCTACTATTAAAAACCTTGGATTATTAATGGATATAAATCTTAACTGGAATCATCATGTAGCTAACGTATGCTCACAATCACTAAATAACTTAAGATGCCTATATAGATCACGTGACTTGCTCACGTCAAAATCAAAATTGTATGTAATACAGACACTAATTATGCCCTTGTTTGATTACGGTGATGCCGTATATGGCTCTTCCCCTCAAATCAACAAAGTCAGATCCATTCACAAAGTCCAAAATTCCTGCATTCGGTTTGCTTTCAACCTTCGTAAATTCGAACATATTCTCCCTGTATTAAAGAACAATATTTTGACAATGTATCGAAGAAGGTTCTTTCGTTTCTGTTGCACAATTCACATCATTCACAAGAAAACACAGCTTATCTCCATAGAAAACTTATATCCATAAGTACGTTACACGTAATAGGTCAACATACACGGTGTATGATGTTCCAAGATGCAAACTCACACAAACAACTCGATCATTTTCCGTATCAGCTGCGAAAGCCTGGAATTCCTTGCCAAATGCTGTTACATGTGCAAAAACGCTAAATGAATTTAAAGAGTGTATATTTGCTTAATCAGCAAAGACCATGCTCTTCTACCAGTGATATTTTACTTTCATATGTTTTTATAGTGTTGTGTAATTAAGGCACTTTTATGTACGTTTCTATTTTGTATTGTGTGTGCGTGTGTTTCTTTTTCAATGATTATGTATGCATTATCACTGTATATTTAACTTTCATATGTTTTTATTGTGTTTTAAAGTACTTTTCATGTACGTTTTTTTAATTCGGTCTCTTTTTCTATTATGTATTTGTGTGTTGTTGTTTTTCTCAATTATTGTTTGTGTATTTTCATTTGTATGATTTGACAAGGGTTAGGTGGAAGAACAGCTATTAGCTGAACCTGCTGAAATAAAGGAAATTAAATAATCAGCAAGTGCAGACAACAACACACAGTATGCCGTTGGTAAGCATGGCTAGTTATGTGCCAGAAAAAGAGCATATTATGCGGGAAGCTCTGCTTTTCTGCTTCCATTTGAAGAAATCGGCTGCCGACGCGCATCGAATGCTTGTGGAGGCCTATGGTGACAGCGCTTTATCGGAAACAACGTGCCGAGATTGGTTTTGTCGGTTCAAAGACCGCAATTTTGACCTGAGTGACAAGAAACGTGAAAATCGGCCCAGGTAGTTTGAGGATCATCAATTGCAGGCCCTGTTGGACGAGGAGGATACCCAATCGCAACAAATGCTTGCCGAGCAATTGGGCGTTACTCAAGCAGCCATTTCCATTCGTCTACGTGTCATGAGAAAGGTTCAGAAGATCGGAAAATGGATACTGCATGAATTGACCGATCGGCAGCTGGAGAGACGCCAACACACATGCGAAATGTTGCTCGCCAGACAAAGAAGAAAGTCGTTCCTGTATCGGATTGTGACGGGTGATGAAAAGTGGATTTATTTCGCTAATCCGAAACGCCAGAAATCGTGGGTTGATTCCGGCCAACCATCAACATCTTCCTCGAGACCAAATCGCTTCGGACGGAAGACGATGCTGTGTGTTTGGTGGGGTAAACAGGGTATTGTCTACTTTGAGCTGTTGCAACCGGGTCAAACTATCAATGCCCACCGCTGCCACCAACAACTGATCAACGTGCACCGTGCTCTGTGTGAAAAAAGGCCGGAGTATCAACAAAGACATGACAAGCTGATATTCATCCACGACAACGCCCTATCGCACACGTCAAAAGTGGTCCAAAACTACTTGGAGACACTTAAGTGGGAGGTGCTACCCCATCCCGCTTATTCACCAGACCTGGCCCCTACAGACTACCATATGTTTGCGTCGATGGGCCACGCCCTCGCTGAGCAGCACTTCGATTCGTATGCAGACGTCCGAAAATGGCTTGATGAGTGGTTTGCCTCGAGAGAGCAGGACTTTTTTGGCGTGGCATCCACAAATTGCCCGAGAAGTGGACAAGATGTGTAGCTAGCGAGGGAAAGTACTTTGAATAACTTGCTTTGTGCTTTCTATGAACACACCATGTGTTTTGCTGACTACAAAACAGCGGATTTAAGCTTATACACCTGGTATGTTGTCCCTAATCTTATTTGTCTCTTGTCTACCTTCTTCTACAGTTCCTCATTTCCTATCTTCTGATTTATTTACCAAGAGCTTCCCATGCCCACTCTTTTTGGAGTCTTCCTCTTCGTGTAACGGAATACCATGTTTATCCGGTCACAGAAAATAATCATAATATAGACATTCTTACTAAACATAAGTAATTTATTCTTTGGTTTATAAGATTTTCAATACTTATATATTTACCTGGGAAAACAATACAAAGAACTATCTTCATCTTAGTAACAAAAATACGTTTCGAATATTCATTGTATATTTTATTACATTAGAACTCGACATTTTTTTTTCTTTAGGTATTTTAGTACTAATACGTCAAACATACGTTGTGAAAGTCTTAAAACACGCCATAGATGATCTAAATTCCACATCCATTTTGTTAAGTTATGTTACTTCCAGTGGCGTATTTACGTATAGGCCTGGGCCGAGAGCGGCAAATTTTCAGGGGCGGCGGTAATTTCCAGTCTGTTATTCCATGTTCCGTATATGCCGCATCAACTCATAAGTAGAGAACTATTTTTCTCGTTGTAAGTTTAGTGTGGAAGCATAATCATATTAGCATGCAACTATACAGACTTGGCAGGCAAATTGAGAGGGATATTACAATGACTCTGGAGTATGACGTGATAGCAGAGGAAGCGGGAAGAATTAGAACACTCCAGGACATTTGGCTGAGTCATAATACTATATAAATAGGGTATACATGTAAATCAAAATGCTCATTTAATACGCGGGGCGGTACTTTCTACGGATCTAGGGGCGAGAAATACTTAAATACGCTACTGTCTACTTAGAACAAAATATCAGATATTACCAAATTTGCACGTAAATTCTACTTACTTCCAAAACTAAACTTGAAACCAATCCATCAGTGGAATTTCAAAAGTAAAAGGAAGAGGAAAGGTACAAAGCTTGGCAACATTGTAATTACTTTTGGTACATCAAATTATTGACACGTACAACGAAAGTAAATAATTTGAGAGCATTTAGCCTACATTTTTTTTTCTTACAGTTTGTTACATGCTGTTACGGGTGAATCCAAGTAGGTTTTCCCGCCTTTTTCATTTTTCGTCAATTATTCAAATTTGAGTGCAATTAAACAGAAAATGACTTTTAGAAACTATAATTTGTTTCTTACGTCATTAATGAATACCATTAATTTGAAATAAAAGTTAGCAGAAAATTCAAAACTATGTCAACACACTTTTGGGACATGGAACTGTCCCAAAAGTCTATTGACATAGATTTGAAGTTTTTGTTAAGATTTCTTTAAAGATTCATACTGTTTCTGTTCTTTATATAAACATACAACACTGCACTCTGCAAATTATCAGTTTTAAATAAGTAAAATTTTGAATATACCTGGTAATGTCGTTCCTGATGTGTTCCAAGAAGTTGTCTTTACTATTAAGATAAGTAAAATTATTAAGATAACCTAATCACAGAAATCCAATTCTATCAATTATGCGGATTTTGAGATAATCGAATAACCGATATCCAAACATTAAATACTCATCAGAATAAATAAATGAATGGATATCTATGCAAGTAACCAAACGTCTATCCAAACTTATATGCACATAATTAAGCTAATTGCTCTGTCCAATAAGTATGAATAAACGAATATTGACTATCCAGATATTGCCAGTTCTACAGTTACTCTGCTTTAGCTTTCATACAAGATCACTAATTCCCTCATCCTAAATTTATGGTACAATTTCCGTCTTTGTTGAATCATGTCCCTTCCCCGCCACTAATTTCTAGTTCTTGCAAGAGATTTCTTTCAGTACAAAATTTAACCTGTTATTTCTATAATATTTTTGGTACTGTTTCTACCTCAACAACCAAAGTACAACAAATCTAAGAAAGAACAAAGCTCCGATCCCAAAAGAAGAAAGAAGCTGATGGTATTGGCAGCAATTCCGTTTGAAACTCACCTTTTTTTAACAATCTCTCCTAAAACGTATAGGTTGGAGAGATTTTCGCAGTCTTAACCCTGATTTGATGCTTTCCCGCCATATATCAAGACAAGAATGATGGTCATGACCACCGTTCGCTTTACTTAAAAGAGAGAGAAGAAGAGATTTCAGATTCCTTCGGTGTCTATCTCTGTCAGAATTAAAACAAGAGAAGTCGGATGTAAAGGAAGAGGAATGGGCAACTGAGAAATAGCAGAAGAAGAAGAAGTATGAAGTGGAAGAAAGATTCTGCATAAATACGAAAGCGAGAAAACACCATTTCAGAAATGAATCTCCTTCTTCCGTTGCTTTCTTAGTTTTACTTTTTCATTCTAGTGAAACTGGTCGAAGATCCGTAGTGTAAAAGATCAATTGATCATTGGCTTGTCTCTCTCATGCATCATTGTTACATCGTTGCTCAGCCTTTGGATTAATTAGATTTAATTTAATGCTTTTTTTTTTATAATAAATAATTCGTTAGCTTAAAAGTGCGGAACCTACCTGTTTTGCTAAAGTGGACTCACGTTCAATGGACTTGAATCCGTGAACAGAACGTTCACAACTCTACCCTCGGAATCAGAGTTTATATTACTGCAGCTTGTAGGGAGGTTTGCTTGCCTTCTGTAATCCAACTACCATGGAAATACTGTAATATAAAGTTGTGGGGAAAATGACAAATGTTTGGGTCAATTAATCATCACTCTAACTCGGATTTGAAACCGGCAATTAGGCTAATATTTTCTCTCAAAACCATCTCACAGAGTAAATGAAGCTTGTATACTCGCGATAAGGATTGTTTCTGTCAAGTTATTAGTGGCAATACAGATATACACGGTGCTTAAAATTATAAGGACAGATTTTATGAGGTGATTACGCACATCGAAACAAGAAAGAAAGGTATTTTTCCAGGTGAATCGAGATCCGCTTCGTTAATTTGTATCAATAGAGTAAATATTAGAATTTAAAATGTGATTTCATCAATTTGGCAGTGTTGCCAACTGATATAAACTGTTAGTGTTTACAAATTATACTACGAAGGTTTATTAAATGTTTGCTATCCCCTAAGGATCATGTCAAACACACAATTCAGTATTGCAAACTGTGAGTAATATACCAGATAAAATGTTCAATTAAGCGTTTTCAGTATTCAACGGATTATTCACAACTGACAACACTGCATTCTGTGCGTCATATATGATGTTTACAATATCAATGAAATGCCAAATGTCTAATACGCCCACGTAGTGAATATTTGAAAAAAATTCTACCAGGTTGGCAAACACTGTGAACCTGATGAAATCACATTTTAAATTCTAATATCTACATTAGTGGTACAAATTAAATCCTCAAAATGTAATATTACTTTGAAGTATTATTTATGATTTATTGATAAATATTTAATTTTTCATTGTAAAAAAGCAATTTTGGGCTGGTTGGCAACCCTATATCTCGAAAAGGAAGCAACTTTCGACCCATGTGGAAAATAACTTTCGTTCTTATTTCGGTATGCAATTTTAATTGGAATTGTATTTATGGCCTTTAGGCACCTAAGGCTCAGGTCGGGATATGGGAGGGAGAAGGATTCTGGAAGGTGTCGGCCAGGGACTATGTTGAAGGTGCCATTTCGGCATTTGCTTGGTATGACTGCATGAGGAAAAATTCTGGAAGAACCTCAGAGTCAGGATAGTCGACAGGTGGAATTGAACTCACGACCTCCCGAAAGCTAAGCCAACACTCTACCACTAAGCTACGACGGTTCAGTGTTTCGGTATGCGTAATAGCCTTCTCAACTATGGAACTACTTTGTATGTCTGTTGTTAATTTTAAGACATTCACTTGACAGTATCCTGTTCGCTTCGCAGTCGTGTTTCATTCTAGTGACTGGCCAACGTGACTAAAATTTTCCAGGATTTTTTCCTTATTCACACTAATACCAGGATAGTACCTTCGAAACTAGACCCTAATTGATTTTCTTCCCTCCTCTATCCAGGTCTGAGCCATAGTTGACTAAAAGCCATAAATGAAGGACAAATTCAAAATTGATAGAGACAATTACATGCTCAACTTCTTCTTCTTTTGAATGGGCACATAACTGAGAAAACAGAGTAGGTGACAACTATTTTACCCGCAAGTATTCATTTATTAGACTAAGATACAGAAGAAATGGTAAAAGATGATTGCAAGCCATCGAAAGACTCGAGAGCACCGGAAACTGCTTAAGACATTCTTTGTGTTTTAATTGTACGAGGTTTGACAGTTAAACTAGTGAGATTCCAACTTCATATCTAATCAACTTCATATCTATTTCAAAGTAGTTTTCTTGGTAAGCTACACGTCTGCGAAACGTTGTTCTCCGTCCTGGAAAGATTGCTGCAAGTGTTCAACTGATATTTACCTCAGTCAGGGAGTCAAAATCTGCTGGATATCCTCTATAGTTCCAAAATGGCGACTATTCGACTTATAACAGCCATCTTCTATTGAACCCTCTGTGACGTCATAATCTCTCTGTCGTTTCTCAGTAGAAAGGAAGACACTTTACGGAGCATACCAAGCCGCGCAAACTCACTTGTCAGAACTGTTTCTATGTCATATATTGTTGAGTTGATCATTGACTAACTTGTAGATTAATTGATGCTCATTCGTTCAAAAGGTAAAACAAGTTTTGAGCTTACGAAACAAACCGGATTAACCCCTTTAGGGTAAAGAACAGTGACACATAAGATTGATTTGCAAAATTCTGGATTATAAGTCATTCGATTCTTCTCAAATGGACTCTAGGATCGTTCAGATGTAACTGCTTACAGCCAAAGAGCCTATTGTCACAGTCACACGTAGAACGAATCGTGAATGATTCCGTTCACGGCGAAAGATCAATTTTGGGCTTTAGGGGTATTTTTGGTTGAGGTACAGAATCTTGGAGTGCACAGATCGATTTATTTCGTCTGGTAAATCTTAGAGCCGTATACATCTGTCCAGTATCGTCCAAGAGCATGTTGTTACAAACAGATGGACAGATAATAAAGAAAACAAAAGCAGTAACTTAAAAAGTGAACCACTAAATATTATAGGGGATTTACAATTTGGTTAATATTTTTTGGTCAATTTTGGTCATAGCCTTACTTCTAGTTGCCCAAATTTTAACATCTCATGCATTAGTAATTTCCTTTGAAAGAATCTCATTCAAAGGTTTATGAGCAACCATTTTTACACTGTGAGACAGAAACCTTTTTTGTGTTTCTAACGCAAACTACCAAAAAAATAACGTAAAATTATTGTAAACCATCCTTCACCCAGTTTCTGTTAGTATCTTCTCAGATTGTTTTCATCTTCTGATTCATTTTCCATAGCTTTTGTTTTCTTTCTACTTCTGCATATTAAAAGACTTTCGATACGCGAGAGATTAAGAAAACTCAGAATAACGGAATCTTGTAAAGGGCTGTTGTAAAGCGAAGAAGGTGCATACTACGGGCTTACTCTTGGTTTTCTTTGCTTCTCCACTGAGTACTAACCAAGCAGCCTTAACGTAAACGCAGCGGGTGACGTCTGCAAGGAGTCAACGGGTCTACAACTCCTTTTGCGGTTTCTGTTGACAAGAAAATAAAACATTTTTTTTTTTTTTAAATCAAGGAAATAAATCCTCATCCATCAATATCGCTCAGTTCTTAATTCAACAGTCAAAGGCACACGGAACGTTCGTTGTCTTTTTACTCTTTCTTTCCTCCCCCCCCCCCTTTCTTTCATTTTTCCACATGTCTTTTCTAATTTTCGTTGCCTCACTTTTATACCTTACACAAGGAATTTTTTGAAAAAGGAGTTTTTGAATTCATGTCAAGCTTTTTTTTTTCTTCAGTTTCTTTTCAAGTGTTCTTTTATTTTCTTTCTTTCTTTCTTTCTTTTTAAGTTGAAAAGAACCTACGAACAATAAAAGAAGTTTACTCTGCGGCTTGTCTCAAGTCATAGATCACCATACAATCAGAGAAAGTACGAGAGAAAGAGGCGAAATGAGCTGAATGAAACAATGTAGGCGGGCTCCTCTGCAGTGTAAGCAAAGAAAGAAAGATCCTACTAGAAGTTTTATCTTAAGCTGAAAACATGCACAACTATGGTTAGAATTCAGATTCAACTATAAATGGCATCGCAGTAACTCTATTATAGTTGATATAATGCCATCTTACGGTTGAATCGGGACATTATAACAAGACAATCGTCTCAAATATCATCACTGCTGCTGAGTTAAAAGAGATGTACTGGAAAGAAGAAACAAAACTTTTTAAAAACATACTTTTCTTAAACAATTCGTACAAAAATAGTTTTGTTTATGCATGACTAAAAAGAAAAACATTGTGTGCACTCTCATATCATTTTTCTTTAATTGGCACGCCTCATGCTTTTCTTTCTATTCATACATAAACAAAATTATTTTTAACGTTTTAGTACAAATTGTTTAAGAAAAGTATGTTTTTAAAAAGTTTTTTTAATATATATAATTATATAATTTTTATCGAGTTATTTCGGTTTCGAATACTTTTCTCAAGCTGATCATTTGTCGCGCAAATCCTAAAATGTTCTGCAACCAGTCAAACCCATTATCGTTGCAGGATAGTATTTATTTTAGGATAAAGAAGTTCATAAAAAAAATAATGCTTATAAAATATAGAAATATATGGAGTTATATGAAAGTAGCAATGGCATATTGTATTGCCATCCGACTTACGTCGCTGTGCAAACTTTTATCATTGTATGGCGTCGGACATGAGTAAAATTAATGTTGCAAGATCTGAGGCTACGATGAACCATTATGAAAGTATGTAAAAAGAAACACATGTTGAACACGCTTCGGGAATTAGGAAATAGAGACTGGTCATAGATCGGCAAACGACATCTGTGAATATTGCAGGAATTTTAGTGTTTCACTTGTCTTTCTAATAGGACATCTGTATCTATACTACAGATGAACAACATATTTTAAAAAAAAACACACATTTAGATTCAAAAGAAATAAATGTAAAAAAAATCGTTTTTCTTTGTATCAAAAATTCTGTTTCTGACAGTTCCCCCCCCCCACAAAAAAACCTTATTTTTAGCTTTCTGTCCAAAAACTCGTTTCCCATTTCTTATCCAATACTGCATTTTTAAATTTTAAATTCAAAATCCTATGTTCCGATTTTTTTTTCTCTAGAATCAAAACTGTATGACTGAAAAGTCTACATGTGAATTGGAATCCAGGTTCCTTTTAGATATATTTGTACATTTCCGGTGGAAGGGGTATTGAAGGGCATTCTTTATCTCTCTGTGTTCTACAAATCTTTCTTGCATCTGTTATTTACTTGCGAACATTTCTCGTTCTGGACACCCCTTAGAAAGAAATACTTGATAGTGTTGTTTCAAAGGGTTTGAATAAAAACTGAACGCTAATAGAAAATTGGAAACAGGGCTTCCTAAATAAACAGCAAGCAAAGTTGAACGAAAACACGTTAATCGTGTGTTTTTTTTTTAAACAAGTATCGAAGTTTCATTGTTTTCGCAAAACTGGACAACACGAGTTTGAACCAGAAAAAACAGAAAGTTTGTTTTCATTCTTCTTTGTACGGTGTCGTATAAACAGCAGTAAACTAGCATTTGAACCAAAGAATCTGTTTGATAAAGAAATATATAAATGAAATCTGATTTAGAGAACCAAAAAGCAGTGGCGGCTCGTCAGGTGAAGTTAGTGAAGTACCACTTCACTTATTATTTTGACATGCATTAAGTAAATTAGCATTAATATGTATTATTTAAGCCTCATGTAGAAAGATAGTCAACATCTTCTTAGATAGGATAGTATCATTATCGGTAAGCCAGAAAATTCAGGATTGATAAGCAAGGATTGTAGGAGTGTGTTGATGGATTAACTTTTCGGTAGTTCTTCACCTATTATTTGGATCACGAGCCGCCACTGCCAAAAAGTAATCTTTCGTTTTCCAGTCATGGAAACGGAATTCATGACTACACCAAATTGTTTTCTTCTGTGGTGTATTTTTACTCTTAAAGTTTCCACGATTGTAAAAGTCAATTGGATCAAATTGGACCTTCTTTACATGTATATAAAAAAGAATTACTCTCCAAAGGGAGTAGAGTATTCATATTATTTTGTCTTCTTATATAGACATGTTGTATTTCTAAAAGCAGTAACCATAATTTTCTAGGATTAATTTATAAGGAATGCGTTTGCAGAGAATGCAAGATTTGAGATCCAGATACGGTCGACTACGAGAATGCTCTTCTTCGTTCCTATTTGTTTTTCTTTGTACAAAACCGATTCCTATACAGAAACCTCTCAGCTATCTTTTCTCGTGTTCCTCCTTCTCCTCCTCCTCAGGAATAAAGGAGAAAGACAGGCAGGCGGATGTCATGATGTTGCTACTTTGTATTTGTTCTGGCAAAGGTCCTGCATATTTATATACACACAGTAGTTTCTTACAACAAAAGGATGAGTAGTTGTTCAATCTTTTCCTACCCATATCAAGATGGAAAATCTTTCTGCTGGCAAGAGGGTGTGTGCTTGTGTGTGTGCTATAGAGAGAATAAAACAAGAACGAAAATAAGAGTTCAATCTATTCAAATTCCATTTTATGAAATTAGGAAGACATAACATATCCAATCACAGTATACTAAGCTGTATGGCTCAGTGAAAGTATTCTCGTGTCGTAATTTAGACATTCTCAAATCGTAAGTTACGCTACTTCGCTTTGCAAAAGGTCTACAATAGTACCTATTCTCGCCAAACAAAAAAAAGTATCCTTTTACGAAAAAAAAAAAAGCGAATGAAAATCCTAAAATAGTGTTTGTTTTACAGCAAACCGTTATTTAGAGAGACTCTGCGAGTAGTAAGAGTGGACCGCCAAACAACTTCATAGAGAACTTACACTCAACGTCAAGCAGACATAGATTTGAACTGTGCTAGTAAGCGTTTCTGCTTTACAATTTTGATTTATTTTCAGCATCATTTATGAAAGCAAAATGTGTGCTCAAGTATGAAAAACGTCTGCAAAAAAACTCCTACAGAAGGTACGCTTATTTTAAAATTTAGGTATTATTTTGTATAATTTGGTTGTGTTATACTTTGAGTCTCAAACGCTGAAAATATTTCCCCACCATTTCATCTTTAAAATGATTTATAACAGGCTATACTCTTGGGTAACGGTGAAACGTATATCATACATACAGCGTGTCCGGAAATTATCTGTACAACTTCTTACTGTCAATAACAATGGTCTAATGATAAAGTCTAAACGTTTCTGTGATGTTCATTTTACAGATAAGCTTATTAAGGTTTCTCTTTCGGTATTAAGTATTTTCTGTCTGCACCAGCTCTGTTTGCTTGCGCCGATAGTTTGTATCAACTTATGACAAATTTGTTTTTCAGCTAATCCAAAATGAATGCACAGGAAAAAGTAGTTCTATGTTGAGTAGTTTTATTGAAACTAAATAAAATACACAAGTCCAAAGAATGTTTAGAACTGTTTACAAGATAACTTCACCATTAAGAGCAAGAATTCAGATGCTCGAGACTGTCCTGTTTTTTTCTAGTTAGGAGTCGCTGTAGCTCAGAGTGTAGTACGTCTGACTACGAATCGGGGCGCCCGGATTCAAATCGGCCAGGACTCTTTAGTGCTTCCATACCTGGTGCTATGATGTACACTCAACTAACTATCAAATTGAGTACCAGAATGCGCTTGGTAATCCTGTGCACCTTGGAAGATAAAGGCGATCGAACGTGGAACTGACAACACCACCTCACTTCGTGGCCATAAGTCGAGAATATGTGGAGCAAACGACACATGGGAATCACACAGGAGCTACTTTTACACTCCCAGTTTCCTTAAACTTCTTGTACCAAGCTCGTATTGTTATTTTTGATGAAGTTCCCTTGTACTTAGTGATAAATTTTCGTTGGATTTGTGTGTATTTCAATCATCCATTTAACACCTTTTTCATTGTCTTGTAAATACATTGCATGTGCAAATATTCGTGAATCTGCTTTCGCATGATTACACTTCATAATGTTAAAATGAATCTGCCCGAATTCTTCATTCAGGATTGTTGCAACCACCGCCGATGACCAGTTTACAATTTTAAATTCTGACTTCAATAGATAGTTCTGACTCAAATAGGGAGCTGCATTAGTTAAATGTTCTTCTCTGATGCCAGAATCTTCCCCACTGTGGACACTCTGAAAGGTTACGTGTCTGGCTGTCTCAAAGCTCTTCAAGGATGATGCATCACAGATATGAAAGAGCTTACATATTTAACACATTAAATGCTCGCAAAATCAGAAAATGTTTTCATGTTTGAAATGTACTTCACATTCCGTCGAAATTATGAATACGTGGATCTATTGCTCTTCTATAAAAGTATGCAAAAATGCAAGGCTTTGCCAGTACTTCAGTGCATTCAGGTTTCTTTTCCATGCCATATCTTAGTGATGCTTTGCTGGTAAAATATGTGATCACAATTTATGATTAAACGTACATTTTTCTGGACTTACCTTTATATCTACTCATTCTCTGTCATGACCATTCTGCATGCTGGTGTTCCTCTATGTAAGGATCGGTAAGAATTTCACAATATCCATAGAACTTTTATGATCATATATGAGCTGCCATTTTTACCTACTGCTCGATTTAGCTGATATTCTAATAAGATCACTTTCAACTTTCGACGAATGAATGTTCTAAAGCATGGCCAGCGACAACATGATTGAATTTGTCATGTTAACACTTTGCAGAAAAATATTCCAAATAGAAATTCTTCTTGTATCTCTGGACAGAGGTGTTCATGTGTTCCAGGTAAAGAATTGTTCACATAGAATATAACAACGGTTGAATACAAAGAAATACGGAGTGATTGTGATGCAGATACAATGGCCATAATCCATTATCTTCGACTTTGATACAATCTAATAACATCACCTTTCACGGTAATGATTCCAAAATTGAAATGTCTCAACTACCTTACTTTATTCTGTTATGAAGACCTCAAAATCCAAATATATCATGCAGACATCATTCTTCGTTGCTTCAGTACCTTCTTGAGTTATTGCTGCATCTTACTCTCTCACCGATTATCAACATGCACGGCAGTGCATGAGCCAAGTTCTTCGCGTCAGAAAACGTCAGCACTGCCAGAAGCATGTTATACAGGAACAAGAGTTTATGGCAAAATCGACGATTTGGGGGCCCCGTAAGAAAAAAGATGTTAAAGATAGGAATATAAGCTTTTGCCGTTAAGGAGATATGGTAAATATGTGCAGATGTACAAAATTTCATATTCGTATCTCAAACTATGTTCTAGTTGTGGACCCCTGAAATTGCACATTTTAGGCTAACTGACACTCACTCACTCACTGACTGACTGACTCACTCATCATATTGTTTAGGGTGTTTGGAGTAAGCTAGAAACATGAAATTTGGTATGAAGGTAGAGGATGGTAAGTAGATAAAGGAAAAATTTCGACACTTTGAAAAGGTCGCCATCTTGGATTCAAAATGGCCGCCAAACCTAAAATTTCAAAGAATACACAGCCTAAACGATTAAAGATAGAACAGTGAAATTTGGTATGAAACTACATCATTGATAGCAAATTAAGAAAACTTTTTAAAAGTTTGAAAAAGTCGCCATTTTGCATTCAAAATGGCCGCCAACCGTAAATTTTTAAAGAATACACAGCCTAAACGGCTGCCGCTAGAATAATGAAATTTAGTTTGACAGTACAACATTATTAGTAGATTATGAAAATAGTACAAAATATCTCTAAAGACGCCATCTTGGATCCAAAATGGCGGGCGTCATAAATCCATTTTCCAACTGCTTGAGCCAGAGATACGAAATTTGGCATAATCATGTATTATCAAGAGTAGTTTAGGAAAACATAACAACGTTTTAAAAAATTCACCATCTTTGATTCAAAATGGCAGCTGAAATACCACTTTTCACATCGTTCGAGATAGAAAAATGAAATTTGGTATGACAGTGTATCATCACGAGTATGTCACGAAAATATAAGAAAACGTTAAAAATGTGTCCATCTTTTATCCAAAATGTCCGCCTAAGCCCCACTTTATAACGACTGAAGCTAGAGAAACGAAATTTGGTATGAAGTTGTACCATTACGAGTAGGTTAGAATAAATTCGGCTCGTCTCCCCTACTAGGGTACAGTTCCCAGCTGGAGCCTGATTGCGATAAAGGGGTACGCCCCAGCGAGGCCATCTTGGAATTCTATGGCAGCGCCCCAATAAGGCCAAGCGAGTATATACATTACAAAAGTGTAAAAAGCTGCGAAATACGAGCAAAAGCACCAGGGGTGCAAAATGTCCAGTCAACTCCTTCAACCTTAAAAAGTGGTGAAATGGAATATGGGTGAGCCTAGTTCCTCGCGCCAACTTCCAATACTCCTGCGTGTCCCACCAAGTTTTACTCGTCACAAACGTTAGCACTGCCAGCAGCATGTTATACAGGCAGAATGTGGAAGTTTCCCCATTCGGACGCAGCGCTCTGGAGTATGAGGGAATATCTGCATCATGTGGCGCAGTGCACTGCAGATTCTGGTTGTGATGAAAAGACGCAGTTCCTCCAAACTCCTCAAGTTCGATGCGCGGCCTGCCGTGGGATTCTTGGCGCAGCGACGCGAGCGAATCGAGGGGAGTATCAACACGCACGGCAGTGCATGCAGCCGTCACAAAACGTCAGCATGCTATACAGGAACAAGAGTTTATTGAGAAATCAGCGTTTTTGAGCTTCTGTAAGAAAAAAGATGTTAAAAATTGAAATATGAAATTTCGAAGTATGACTGTATATCATCACTAGTAGATTACAAAATATCTGCAAAGACATCATTTTGAATCCAAAATGGCTGACTTCATAATCCATTTTCCAGAATGTTTGAACTAGGGATACGACATTTGGCATAAAGGTGTATTAACAAGAGTAGTTTAGGAATAATTTACATTTTTGAAAAAGTTATTAACTTGGATCAAAATGGCCGCACAGAAACTTTTTCCACACCATTCGAGCTATAGAAACGAAATTTGGTATGAAGGTGTACCATCACGAAAATGTTTCAATAAATCGATCAAACCACCGCTATGAGCGTGCAGCCCCCGAGGCGATATAGGAAAAGGTCTGCACAGCATGGGGCGCTGTCCCCAGAAAGTCTGATCACAATAAAGGGGGCGTAGCCCTAGAAATTTGAAGTTGGGGCGCACACGGAATTCTGGGTCAGCACACCCAGCGAGGCGAACCCAGTATATATATATACACGTATAAAAAGCTGTGAAATCCGAGCTAAACACCAGATGATGTTCGAGCCTTAGGGTTGGTGGTGGTGGATTTTAGGGCCGCCAGCAGGAAGCAAATTTGCTGTATCATCACAAGTAGATTACAATAAATATGGCAAAGCTTCCCAAATGTTTCAATAAATATCTCATTCCCACGGGTGGTGGGTATGGGAAAAAAAATCTGCAACATGGAAGCACAGTGTCCTGGAGAGTAATTACGATAAAGGGGCGTAAGTACCCAAAAACTCGAAGTTGGGGGCGCAGCCAGCTACGGGGGGCGAGGACCTAAACGAGGCCGAGCGAGCGAGTATATATATTATACACGTACAAAAAGCTGTGAAATCTGAACAAAAACACCAGAGGTGCAAAAAGTGGAGCCAAGTTCTTTAGCCCTAAAAAGGTGTGAAATGGGAGACGGATGAGCCAAGTTCCTTGGTGACAGCATGTAACAGGAA
>JAGDQP010003303.1:17565-63097 GCA_022664845.1 Lepisma saccharinum
AAGGAACTTGGCTCATCCGTCTCCCATTTCACACCTTTTTAGGGCTAAAGAACTTGGCTCCACTTTTTGCACCTCTGGTGTTTTTGTTCGGATAGAACTTTCTGTAAAGATTACACTAGCTCAGTCGTCGTATTTGTGATGATCTAGATTTGATAACGTATAGTTAAAAAAAAAGAATGAACCTACATTCGTCTAATCCTTTCATATTTCTTACATACAAAATAATGCCTACATTTCATTTAATCGTGTATGCAAGTTTATACATTTTTCAGTTCATATTTTTTTAGATTGCTTTACTGTACTAAATTATAAGATCAATCACGAGCTGTATATTAAAATATCAAACACTTTTTATTTATAAAAGTGAATTAAAATATTTTTTCTGGAACAATTTCTCTTTTACGTTTAAATGTCAATTATATTGTCATTCGTAGTGAAAAATGTGTGTAAGTTCGTAAATGTTTACATGTTGCGCAATAGAAAAAATCTGCTGAATAGAGAGGTGATGAGCTATAGCTAAATCATAAGTGTAATTAAAGAAAAATCTTGAAGGAAATATAATTGGTTTCTTCAAATTATTTTATATATGACACCATATAAGCAGCGAAGCGGACACGCTTTCGTTAATATCTCTGAAACGAAATACGATACTGATTCGATTAATATATCAAATTGAAGAAAATTTTATGACGAGAAAATTTGGTAAGGAACTTAAAACGTGAATTTGTAGCGATTTTTGAGTTAGTGTGATAACATTGGTTTTTAGAATACGACCGTCTGCCATATTGGAAATGGGCGGCCATCATGAAATTTGACCACTTCCAGACTTGATGGATTTCTGTAATCACGGGCACTCACTGAGTAAAAATCAGAAGAGAACAGATCCGATAAAGTTTTGCACACTCAACTCTACTTGTGACCCTGTGTCTATTGGAAAAATATCATATTTGTCATTTAGTTTAGGTTTGTTTCGAGCTTTGGTTCTAGAAGATTTTGTTTCGTCTCGAACAATTGAGATTAAAACTTTGTTTATTATCTCACAAAAGACTTAAAGAATAACCACAATGGTTTTTTGTTGTAGTTATCCGTAATAACATTCAGAGAATTCAAACTAAAAGGATTTGAATTTGATTCATCAAGCTTTATATTGAGAAAATATTTACTGTTTTCAAT
The DNA here is from genome assembly GCA_022664845.1 of Lepisma saccharinum. Lineage (NCBI taxonomy): Eukaryota > Metazoa > Arthropoda > Insecta > Zygentoma > Lepismatidae > Lepisma > Lepisma saccharinum. The sequence continues at coordinate 18,739 of JAGDQP010003303.1, forward strand.
TTCCATTTAATTCAATAAAAATAGTCTTAATTTCTTTGAAGTTACTTCGAATGGTGTAGAATATTGACCCTTTATTGTAACGAAAACAGAAAAAAGAACAACGACACCGTTCGCTTATAGACGATATGCAAAAATTGTAGGGTTTTTTACAGTAACAGAGACAATAAAATTCAACGAAATTGGTAATAATATCTTCTCTGAATCGTTTCAGATTCAGCTACCATCTCTTGTCCATCAAATATGCATCTTCGTTGAAAAAAAAAAGAAAAAAAGAAAGCAATAGCAGAAAATAAGATAGACGCTAGGGGACAATGAACATTGCTACTACAATTCTGCGTATATAGGAACTATATATGCATAACAATCAAAAAAGGCTCTAAAGAATATTTTTATGGTAAGAACAGACTCAATATTTGCCTATAAGTAAAGGAACGAGTAGAACCCCCCCCCCTATATATATATATTGACCAGAAAAAAGAAATGTAGGGGCCTTCAAAATTGACTAGATGGAAGAGATTGAAAGACGGAGATATGGATAGAGGAAGAGGAAGAACGGTCGTTATATAAAGTAAAATCAATTGGCGTATAAAGATACTGGAAACTCACAATAGATGGCTCTGACAGAGAATGAGTAAGAGTAAGAGAGAGAGAGAGAGAGAGCATTAAAAATAAAAGTTATATAGAATGCAGACAAGACTGATATAAGCTGCTGAAGTAGAATCAATATGTGTTTTTTTACCGGTCATTCAGTGATAAATTGGAAGTGTAAAGTTTTATTTTTTATTTTTGGTAATAAATGCAAGGGAAAACGTTGCAAGCAGGAAATTCATCCATGGTTACACAGAGTGTTATTTCAATTACATTTTCATCACTTGAAGATAGAGAAAAAAAATATAGTTTCTAGTTATTTCCATATTTGAAGTATTGCAAGTTATATTATGGCTAATTGAAGGAAATTGATATCTATTAGAAACGATGTTATCGACGATTGCGTAGCAGAAGGGAAACAGGATGTCATAAGTTAGAGGCATTTGAAGTCTTGTATCCAGCCAGGCTAAAAGAGAAGATTTTTTTTTCTATAAGATTGTTATACATTCTGTTCAAATAACAGAAAAATTTTAATGTTCTATTTGAGCGCGATGTAGAACACAAAGTTTCTACTAGAAGTTTGTAGAAGAAAAGCACAATGTATTTCAAAATAATAATATTAAATAAGCTAATTAATGGTTTTATAGACAAAATAAAAAATCCTCCTTCTCTCGTTTGATATTAAATTTTCCTTTAAGAAGTTTCCCAAGAGAAATAGACACAACGTCATAGTTTTTTCCTTTCTTTCAGTCAATGAGGAATTCAAAGCTGCATGGCTCTTTTCTGTCGGACTTGTAGTTACTGAGATCTAGGAGGGGTACAGGCAGTATAAACTGTATAGTTTCCACCTACGTACACGGGTGCGCTAATAGAAACAGTCACTTACTTAGAGTGGAAAATTTTACACTCTTCTGCCACTGGAGACTACATAAGCTTCCGTTAGAAGTTTTATAAGATACACAATAATTATATAATTATAAATGTTGTCTTAGTTACAATTTGTAGTGGAGGCTCCATTCTATTGTTTGTTTAAGCTTAATATTCAGTAACGTGTATCCATGAGAGTTCCTTGTGCATATATTACTATCCGTTACTTTGAGTTGCTGTAAGCTCCTTTGAAGACTTACTACACGAAATTTTTGAAACTCCTTCTTAATTCTTTCTACCTATCGAGTTGAAGGGCTGAAACAGTCGACAATCAGTTACTGGCGGATTGTAGTTGTGTGTGCACAAATAAATCTAATATGGACGTCGAAAATTGATCAATTCGCGTCCTTCTCACAGTGGTTAGATTTATCTGTTAAAGCTTTCACCATAATATTTATGCAATGGCAGGATAAAATATAGATGATAAACTAATCAAATATAATGTCTGGTTTAGGCATTTCACCTCAGATCACCACCACCCTCGAAGACCATACTAATTTGGGAAGACCTGCTGTCAAGAATGATAAACAACTGTGTCTAACCATCGAGCATTATCCAGCCATCAGCGACCGTTGCTTGTCAACTGAGCTTGCCTGTCTTCAGAGCACTACCATCATCTTTACTAGATTGCGTATAGCACGAGCAGTAATCATTTGCCACCCATGCATGCATTGCCACCTATAAGTAGGCCTACAAACGTGTCCACGTCAGCCAGGAATTGAGAATGCCAGTGCAACAACGAGACAAATCCATTTTTGAAACTAATTTAGTGTTTAATGTCAAATATTGTTAAAACATTCCCTTTTACTCAGTGCAAGAACGAGCGAAATCCGTTGTTTCCAATCGAAGATATTAGGAAAACAATCAACATGTCGGGGCAAGAGCCAGACAGCTCCCTGCGTAATCTGTTTCTTGCGCCCAAAGATCCCGCCTGTGCTTGCAGATGTTTGATCTGACATAAGTCTAACGGCTGTTGTTAGGGATGTTCCTCCAGACTGTATGTTTTTATGACAGCATTATGCTGATGGTGCGGAAAATGATGATTGAATTCAAGGCAACTAATATTTTTATGAAACTTAATTTCCAAAACATTCTTTTGTTGAAATGAAATTACTATAATCTTCTGTTCGAAAATAAAGGTTTCTTGCTCAATTCTTGTCATAATCTGAAGATATTAACTGATATTTTGTGTGAATGTAGAAAAATAGGTATATCGTTACAAAAAACATGACAACTTCATGACAAATTATTACATATGACATAGAAAAAGGAATCTTTTGAGCTCTACAGCAATGTCTGACTTATGAAACATGTAACAATGCAGCACATATGAAATGTATATTAATTTAAAACCATCAGTTATTTCTTTATGCAGTTTCTTGCATTTCCTAAAAACCAAATGAAAAATGGAGTTGCTTGTTTCATACACCGGCATCTCCAATTGGTTTCAAACCCTAGAAAAATGCTGTTTTGGAGACTGATCAGCGAGGAAAAAAGTGTATAATTTACCGAAACCCAGATGCGAAGGAATAAACAATAGTAAGGTCCTATTTTCTGAGGCTTGTGATTTCGTAGAACAAAGGTTTTCAACCTCTCTATTCTTGCGGATCGGCAAAGTAGAAACCACTACACTTTAGCATTATTTATTGAAATTTATAACATTGCAAATTTGACACCCACATTTGCCTTTTACTGTTATGTTTAATTTTACACTAACATATCCATTTAATTAATTCATTTTCTCTCAAAAGTTATTCTTATAGACTTAAGAATATCTACTGCTGGTTACTTGCCAAAAGCTTGTCGACTCGTGGGTCCAATGTTGATATTGTAAGACATAGAGTGCCATCAACATCCATTCAGTTTCTGTATTTTGTCTTAAGTACATCGACAACAGAGAAAGTTATATCAGCAGAGAACGAGAGGAATATGTTGTAAATTCTGGAGTGACACAGGGATCAAACCTTGGACCTCTTCTATTCATGTTATTTTCATATGAGTTGTCTGGTGTTATAACATTGCCCCCCAAAACTTCTGTTTACAGATGTTATATAAATCATTGTAGTATTTCCTACGAATCGGACACTGTCCCCTTACAGACTGATATTAATGCAGACCTGCAGTCTCCAACTGGTGCAAAACAAACATGGTATTATTAAATGTAATGTAATGTCTTATACAAGAAAAAGAAACTATTTGAAAATTGAATACAATGTTAATGAATCTCTACTAGAAACAGGAACATGTCCTAAGTTCGGAAAGTACTTAGACCTGATAAACAAGTACAGGTTACAATCTCTCGAAAACAGAACAGTTCATTCTCTTTATATATATTTCCTACACAAGCTCTTGCATATAGTGGAGAGGCATAACCAAAAAATCGTGTATTTTTTGATACAAGCAAGAAATTTGGCATAATGAAAGAGTAAACAAATATACTCTAAACAAATCTGAATATTAGGTCATTCTATATTTTAACTTATACACATATAGCAGCCGTATTCCACCATGGCCGCCACAAATATCCGATTGCTGGAAATACAGCTCTGAGCTCTGTTTTTCTGTGGCAGTAGCTTGGAACTGCTATTATGTGCCTTTGTAGCGTCTAGTTCTATTAATTAGCAATAATTACATTATCTTTATATGTCTATGTTGGACAAGGTGCAGGGTTGGAATGTTTAAAACAAAATGTTTTAAACAGGTGTTTTAAACATGTTTTAAACAGAGGCGATTGTTTAAAAAAATGTTAACATTTGTTTTAAACGATGTTTTTTAAAGACGTGCTTAAAACATGTTAATTTTATTTTTATTTTTTGAAAGAATCATATTATTTCTAAGAGTACCAAAGGGTGTGTTTTAACCTGTAAAACGTATGCAGTTTGTTCCGAGTGAAAACTAGTTTCCAAAATAATCAGTATTATGGCACCGCAAGCCTACAGATGGAGTCATAAAATGCGTTGTTTCGATTTATTGTTTATCGGTTGACTGCTAGAAGCGGGAAATATTAATTCGCTATCAATAACATGAAACAAGATGTTCATATTTCAATTCTTTCTTTTTTATTTATTCTGAGAAACTGCCAGGAAAACAAAACATTCATGGGCATGTATTTGCTTCTATGATTACATTGCTCTGTCTCTTTTGATATGTTTATGAAGGAAGTACGGAGTAACTGTGTAGATTTGATAATCATTTCTTATTTGTTGGTTGAAGCTTATGTCGGGTGGTAGAAATAATTAGGTACTCTTAGTTTTGTAAATAAAAAAAACGTTCATTTTTTCTAACACTTCCGTTTTTTTTTAAAAAAAAATATGAACCTTAGTTTTTTCCAAATTTCGTTTTTTTTTAAGGTAGCAATTTGTAATACTGCTAACGTCTCTTTAACCAAAAATTACTTTCATATACGTAATTAAGAAGTAATATAACATAATCAAACCGTAGATTACAAATATTTTTGGTTTATGTGGGATATTTTGGGTTGCTCAGTTCTCAGTGTTGCCAACTTTAATTTTTTTTTAACTTCTGCCCCAAACTTAGCTTAAAGATCATTCAACATAATAGAAGAAAGTTTTGGGTGTCCCCGACCTCAAATCCTCGTGTCGTCAGTGCTGCCAACCTATTTAAAATTCCAACTTATATAAATACCTTGATTAATACAAATCTACCCGTGTGCATTGATTTACACTAAATTTGACAAACGTGTTCATTAGGTACTGGGACAGGTCATACAGGCACTCCAGGCACCGTAGTTTGTCAGGGTTGCCAAACGATTAAAATATCTAGATGTCATATTTGTTACCGTTGGAGGTATCCGCATTGATTTACACCAAATTTTACATGTGCATTAGGTACTGGTACTGGGACTTCCGTCGTAGCAGTTGTCAGTGTTGCCAACCAATTTAGAAAAATAACATATTTAATTGCTTCCATATCGTTGGACGTCTTAGGGCCAAACTTTGACGCGTCATAGAGGTACTTCAGATCCACAGTTGACAGTGTTGCCACTCAATTTTAAAAATGAAATATCATCTACTTTCATTCAATTCGATGTATCCGCACCAAGCTTTAAGTATACCTATTCGAGACAATCGGAACGTACTGTGGTTGTCCCTATACTCAAGCACCCAAGTGTCAGCGTTGCCACCCTATTTTAAAATTCAACTTCAAGTGGCCCCCATACTGTTACGTGCCGATAGCTATTCCTTTACTTTCAAAAAAGCGCGTGCGGAGCCAAGTGACGAACCTACGTTATGATATGCTTTGAAATGATACTTCTCAGAGCCCTATTGCAACAGACTCATTAGAAGAAACCTATATGTAGTTGCATGTTTATAAGAGTATTCATTATGCATTTATACATTTATTTTGAAATATGGATATAACATAAAATATTTTTTGTTGCACTGTCTTTACGGCGAGGCTTGGAGCCCGGAGCATGGTAAAGCAATGCCACCGAGCTTTTATAGTGAAACACAATGTACTAGTAAACACAAACCTATATCTCTGCCCTTGAATATAGGTTAATTCCCGGGATTTTGAGCTAAAAATAATTGATTTTGTGGACTGTAATTATGATCAAAAATAGATATCTTCCTTGAATAATACCGTAATTAGAAATTAACATATTGTATATACGGTATGAGAGCATATTTCGGTAAGAATTCATAGTTTTTCAGTTTAGAGTAAAGATGTCTTCGAATTTGTATTTATCTCTAGGAACTTAAATTTTTCCTATAATTCAAAATATTTCTTCAGTTCCTTGGAGGTTTAGTAGTATTTTATTACAAGCTATACCAAATAACTTCAGTCCATATGTTCTTAGTTCCCTTATGTTTGTCAGGGTGAAGATATAGGAACTACACCAATGTGGCAATGAATGTATAAATAATCCCATCATTTGCCTTGTAAGGATGCAGGAAAACAAAGCAATAGTAAATTGGGATTAATGTGTGAAAGCTTAAATCCAATTCTGCTGATTATATTGATTATCTGCAACCTAAAGCATTAAATACAAGTTGTATTTGCTTTGTAAAGAACAACATTAAAATAAAAATACATGAAAATGAACTGAAAAACTTAAAAAAAAAACTCCCAAAAAATAAACTTTTTTTTTTACAACACTATGTACTCTGGTTCTTTGCTGTTCGTTTATGGACTCATTATCAGTGGGTTGCACAGAAAGGAAGGAAACAGGATTTAATCTGGACACACTTTATTAAAGTTAATCCTTCCGAAAGTAACCGTAAAAGCCAAATGTAGATTGTGTAAAAAAAGGAAATGGCAGATCTTGTTGCCCATAGCGAGAGAACATTTCAAGAAGTGTAAATCAAATCCTGGCCAGGACACTGGAGAATTTCCCTTCATTGTTCCCATGGGTGGCGCTCTAAGATATACTCAGCCTCCTATCAAATTGAGTACCACAGTGTCCTTGGTATTCCTGGGCACTTTGGGAAGTAAAGGCAGCCGAGCGTGGGATTGACCACCCCATTTCACTTTGTGTCTTTGATCGAGAATATGTGGATCGCTACCTCCACATCACTCATGTGCCGTTCACAGTGTGAGCGCATTGCACAAGTTATACCTTTACCATTCTACCTTTTATATAATAGTTTTGTCACTGAATTTTAATAAATAGCAAATTTCATCAAATTTGGTCAAATAGACCCTACAATTTCTAGTAAATGCTTACGAATAGAATAGAAGCGCGATTGAAACGTTAAAGAAGCTACTGCAGATGGAGTACCTATCATAGCCCCTACCCTTTTTGTTAATTTTAAGAAAATGTTTAAAACCCTTTAGACGTCTTAAACGTTTTAAACACTGTTTTTGTAGTCTATAAAAAAAACGTGTTTTAAGCATAAAAAAAGGTGTGGAACCCCTGGCAAGGTGTATGTATGGACCTGTACATTTGTGTATGTATCGACGTGTATGGACATGTGATTTGTGTACATTATGTGTATATCTTCCGCCAACTAAGTTCCAGAGGACTCTTCCATTTAGTGGATTTCTGTACGAATTTATCTGATTTTAGGTTTATCGTTTTAAACTCTAGTTTCTGACATATTTTGTTTCACTCATTGGTCATGGATTTTTTTTTCTTTTTAATTTATTTCGCTTGGTTTGTTACATTTTCACCAGTTATTCACCAATTATTGATTGCTCATCAGTTATTCATTGATTTTAAACAAGCATATGACTCTCTTATCAAAAGGGAAAAATTATACAATATCCTGGTACAATTTGGAATTCCGAAAAAAACTTGTTCAACTAGTGAGGATGTGTCTCAGCGAATAGCGGCGCAAGAGTGAGGCGAGCTGGGGGCCTGTCTCAGGCCTCAAGTATCAAGGGTCCCCCCGCTGCTCAACGATATCGAAAAAATCTGGGGCAAAATCCCCAAATTCAAATTTAAAAAATAAGCTCGAAAAATATCTTATGTTGTAGTAACATGTCCAATAGACATCAAACTATTTCGTTTGCAATTCTGAAAGCATAGTCATTAGTGCATGCCCGCCCAAATTTGCCCATTTTATTTAACATTTTTGGAATGGGGTTATGTATATTTTCTGTCTGCAGCAGAAATTGAGACAAATAATTTGTTATGCAAGTATGGTAGACAGAGCTTGAGCGCCCGAGGTTAGGTATTTCAGCGCCCGGGGCATATATAGAAATTGTTGCCACCCGTTTTTATTAGAAATTTATTTACCTTAATTTTAATATATTGCATAGGGATTGAAAAAAAGAAGCATAATAATGCGCATGCCACTTATCCCATGTGTTCGCGAAAGAGCCTCAATCAAATTCACTTGCACCGGGCCCCAGATTGCCTTGAGCCGCCACTGGATTGGTAACAATATGTCAGATAGTTTCCAGATTCGCAACGGATTGAAACGAAGTGATATCTTGTCTCAATTACTGTCTAACTTTGCGTTCGAATATGAGATTCAGGAAATAAAAGAGGACAAACAGGGACTAATATTGCATTGATTGGATCAACTGTTCGTATACGCGGATGATGTATATTTAATAGGGGACGATATAGATACACTACAAAGTAACACCGATGTCCTGGTAGAAGCGTGTGATGAGATAGGTCTACTGGTAAACATAGATAAAACAAAATAAATAATAGCAAGCCGAAACACAGACAATAACGGAAATAGATACATAACAATTAAGAATGAGAATATAGAGAAAGTAAACAAATTTAAATACTTGGGAGCATACGTAACAAGCAAAAATTAGGTCACTTAAGAAATAAAATGTCGTTTAGCAATGGGCAACGCATGTTTCTACTCAGTTCAGAAACTCCTAACCTTGCGATTAATATCAAGAAAGTTGAAATTGAAAATATACAGAACGGTTATTCTGCCGATCATACTTTAAGATTGCAAAAGTTGGAGTACGGCCCTAGTAGATTAACATAAATTACGTGTGTTTGAAAGTAAGGTATTAAGAAAGATATACGGGCCGAAACGGGGCGAGATGACTGGGGATAGAAGAGACTGCATAATGAAGAACTTCACGGACTTTACGACTCACCCAATTTTGTAAGAATAATAAAATCGCGACGACTAAGGTGGGCAGGCTATGTAGCTCAGATGGGAGAGAAACGAAGATTATATTCCACCGTGGTTGGATAGCCATAGGGAAGGAGACCGTTGGGAAGATCGAGACGACGTTGGGAAGACAATATTCAAAGGGATCTTCGAGAAGTAGGTGTTTGTGATGAAAACTGGCTTCAACTTACTAAGGATAGAATCTTATGGAGAACGTTTGTTACTGCGGCGATGAACTTGCAATTCCGTAACCCATAGAGTAAGGAAGGAAGTAAATAAGTAAGTAAGGTTTGGTACGTTTTAACTTTGCGGTCATCCTCCTGCTTTTGTCCCAGCTCTCTGTTGCTTGACCTTAGGTACATAATTATAACTTCGCCCTTTTCCTTTTCCGGATTGACTTTCCCTATTATTATCTCGGATTCTTTGACAGTGTCTACCTTCTCTGAACTCTGTAACACCATTCTTGAATTGATAAACTAAGAGTGATTTATATTTTCTGTTTTTCTCCCTTGTCATTTATCTTGGGGCTCATAAGTTTCACGTTCATGTTCGTCAGTGTCAATGTTGAAAACTCTTTTGCTTATGTATTTTGGTGTGCTATTAACTATGTTTAGTTCCTTTATAGCTATATTGTACATCATCAATTATTTCGTGTGATAGGAGCTTGTGCTAGTTCCTGTTCCAAGTTCTTCGGTCTCTTATATGCGATTAACAGTGTGCTCTGTAGCATCCTCAACCACCAGTTCTCTGTCATATTTTCCGAGATACAGCTGTGACAGACGTTACTTTTAATAATTAGAACTTTGAGGACAAACCTTGAACACCAAATATCCACATTTCTATAGGTCAGAGGGTGCATTGAGCTGTATATTGCAGTTATCCTAAAACAATTAGAAAAAAGTGAAAATCTCAATACTATCGGTATTATTACAAACGGTACTTTGTGTACTTGTACCACTAAGTACTTTGTATAGGAAATCTTACAAAGCGATCTTATGAAATCTGTACTTTTTAGCACAACACGAACAAGCTTGAAGCACGAAGTTCCTTTCACCTTCCGGGGTTTAACAGCACCTTGGACGATATAGAGGACTTGGAGGTTGGACAAGTAAAGGGGAAAGAGAGAATCGAGATACGAGATTGACCGCATCCTGGAAGTTCTTCTATGCCAAACTATATGTTGAGAGATGACAAGGAAAACTGCTTCAGAATACTGCTCAACCTACTATAGAAACGGCACCTTTCACAACGCGTCAGAGGTCAGGAAAGGGATATGAGATAGCAGACTCTTAATACGACTCCAGAAAACTGACTTGAATTTGGTTAAGTTCACGAAAGCACCAGCCAAATCTCAGTTATCACAGTTGGTCTGCGAAGGCGGAATTAGTCATCAACGAGGAGGTCAATAACCACTACAAACAATTAGTGCCAAAGTTGGAAGAAGAGTGCGAATTCACCTTGGAAGATGTAAAAACCCTTTTCGTTCCGTTGCAACGAAGTAAGTGATCCAACAAGCTAGGATTCTTGCGTTGAACTTTCTGGAGAGGAAGCTACAATCAACCAACAAGACTATAAAGAAAACGAAATGCATATTCCCAAAGGACAAAAGAACACTTGAGGAACAAGTATATAACATAACCCAGACATTCCAGGACGGACATTTTGAAGTCTTGGGAAGACCTGTTGAAAGTCTTGAAAAAACACAGGAAGCAAAACTGCTGCATAAAACCATTGGACCTTGTCAGGACCAACGTTCTGAAAAGCTAAACCTGTGTTTCACCTACACGAAACCTTATGATATATGAAAAATATTTCCCAACCAACTACCAAAGTTGCATAGGAAAAAAAAAAATCAGACCCAGCATTATAATTATAAGTTAAAAATTTGACACAACAAAATTCACTTTATTTAATAGGAAACTGTAATAATGCTAATTGTTTTCTTCTGTGCTGACAAATATTATTTTGCTACGTTACTTTCAACATTGGAGGATTCATATGTACGTGCAGAACTAACATTGACAGATAAAAACCTTTTTAAAAGTAATACTTGAATATAGATTTGTTGATGATCGTACGAATATTTCCCGGGAAGGAACAAAAATAAAATCCTATTTAGACAATTTACACAACAAATGAACGAGGATTTGAGTTCACATTTGTATCAAGTCAAACTAGGATTAACTTTTTGAATGTTACACTAAGGAAGAGACCTAAATATGACAGAGATAACTGCTGGGTGGGGATGCCACTGGACAGTGGGCACACCGATAATTGCATAAGAGAGCGAAGACCTTGAAACAGCAACTACCGTAAGCTGCTTTCCCACAAAATAATTGACGATGCACAAAATTTAACTATAAAAGAACTCATCATAGTTAACAGCATACCAAAGTACATAAGCAAAAGAGAGATAACTGATACTGACAAAACATGCAAGTGGTCGTTTTAAAGGCCCAAACCTATGAGCCTCAAGATAAATGACAAGGGAGAAAAACGGAAAATGTGAATCACTTAGTTTATCATTTGAAAGATAGTATTACAGAATTCAGAGAAGTTAGACACTATCACAGAAACCGAGAGATTAATAGGGAACCTCAATCCGAAGACAGAGAGAGAGAAAGCCTAGATTTTGTGCAAGCACGGTAAACTGACAGGCACACATAAAACCTGCATATACGTACAGAATGCTTACAGTGGAGGTTGATCCACTACAGTCGTCAATGAGATAACATATGTATGTGCAGACATTCTAAAACTGGAGAAGCTGTTAGATGGTATGAATGGAAGGCCCAGGTTCCACACCTCACCCAACACAGACATATACAGGTGATGTAACTATCGCTATTTAATAGAACTAGGCCCTACAAATGCACAGAATAGCAGTTCGAAAACACTGTCACAGAATAACAGAGCTGTATTTTAAGAAATCGGATATTTGTGGCGGCCATGTTGAAAGATCGCCGCCATACGTGCATAAAATAAAATCTAGAATGTCCCTATATCCAGATTTATTTAGAATATGTTACTCTTTCATTATGCTAAGTTTCATGCTAGTATCAAAAAGTGTATGATTTCTTCAAAAATTTGGGTTTATGCTGCTCCACATATAGTAACATTTCTTCAGAAAACTTATTATCAGAATTAGGAGTTACGTTCGGTATATAGTAACTCGACTGCGTAATTCAGTCTTCCACCTCTCGGCCCAAAGGATCAAAGCATATCGCCTATTAGGAAAATATGCTCATTATACAGGGTGTTTCTAAAATACAAAGGCCAAAATTTAAGAGGTGATTGTTGTCATTAAAACAAATAAAGAAGTTCCTATGAACAAGGGTGAAATTTCGCTTCATTTTGGAGATACAGGGTTTCCAATTTGGAGCACAACATGACGAATTACAATTTTAAAAAAAAAACAACTAATAATTCTCAATAAATCAGAAACAATGCATTGAATGAAATTTCGTTTACGGAAATATATTTTTAACAACCTGGTGGATTTCAGGAGTGAAAACATGATGTCACTGGGTTGTAAGTTTGGTCAACCTGGTCTAACGTTTAGATTTTCCTCATGGCACTATGTCGTTTTATTGGGTATTAGGCATCCTCTAGTAATAAACAACACACGTAAAGCACACACATCGCACTGTTGCAAACTATGGAAAGAAATATCCTATGAAATTACGTAATTTGTATAAGATCGCGAAAGACTTTCTGTCTTATCCATATTTTGCAACACTGCGATATGTGCTTTATGTACGTTGTTTATCATCACTAGAGGATACTAAATACCCAATAAAACGACGTAGTGCAATTTGAAAACCCTAAGCGTTATTGTAATACTGACAACCCGCTGAGATGGTATTTTCACAACTGATATTCACCATGTAATTAGAAACAAATTTCCGGAAACGAAATTTCCCTTCAATGCGTCGTTTCTGCTTTATTGAGAATTATTTATTTATTCCCATCGTTGGGCGCAGACTTTGGGTTCCAAGTTGGAAACGCTGTAGCTTCAAAACGAAGCGAAATTTCACTCATGTTTATAGAAACGTTTTATTTATATTGAAGTCAACAATCTCCTCTTAAATTTTAGTCGTGTAGTTTAGGGAGACCCTGCTGAGATTTATTTATTTAACATAAATGTAATTGAATTTTATTCTTATATAAATTAATGAATATTTTATGCAGAATATGTGACCACGCAGCTCTATATCTATGTGTGTGTGTAGAAAATTCATATATATGTTGAACACCACAATTAAGACACTAACCTGTTGTGTTCAATAAATAATTAAGTTAGAGAAATGGCGTCACTCAAAACTTGCCTGAAACTAAAAGAGGCTGGGTCCAGTAAGTTAATAGAATTCTCAGGTACTCAGACAATCAGGTAATATTAACAGAGATAGAGATAAAATTGATGAAACTAATGGAATAGAGGGTGGGAGTCGAAGCAAAGCTTTTAGTAAAGGTCAAGGTTAAATAAATAGATGTAATGAGAGTTGGAAAGGAAAACGGAATAGGGGATATTGTGCTGATGAGAAAGAAATTAGAACATGTAGAATTATTTAAGCATTTGGGTCACATCTTGACTTGGAGTGGAAGCTGCAGTGTCGAAGAAGCAGTAGTACCATTCGAAAAGGAGTATTAAGCAAATGAAGGGACTGATTAGGTCAGAGAGTATTCCAAGACAGCTGAGGACAATGTTTGCAAAGTGATTTGTATAGAGTAGTGATATTGTACAGTTCAGAGAAGTGGATGATAAGAAAGAAAGAAAATAAACTGAAAACTTTCGAAATGTGGCTGTGGAGAAGATGTAAGTGAGGATAGGGTGAGCAAGGAAGAAGTATTACGGGGGATATTAGAGGAGCGTTATAAAAGTCATAGAAAGGAAGATTAAGTTGGATTGGCTTCATGATAAGAAGAAATTATTTGGAAAGAAGAATAATTGAAGGGAAAGAGGAAGAGAAAGAACAATGTTTGTAATATTGACGAATGTCAGTAAAGAAGGGATTTTCAAGTATATAAAGAAAAGAGCGCTTCACATGGAAAGTTGGAAATGAAGGATGTACAGTTGAAGCTATCTTAGGAGAAACTCATTCAAGTAGAATAAAACGAATGTGTTGAATCACAAATACTCACATAATCCAATTAAAACTTACACTTGAATTTTAGAGTGAACGTAACTTTAGCCTCAACGCTTTTTTTTGTTTTTGTTCTAGTGTTGCCATAAGCAGAAATTAATATTCAGTCATAACTTTTTAGAGTAACCTCGTACATGAGAATTTTTTCTTCTTCAAATACCCATGGTAAAAATTCATATTATTTTCTTTTATCTAAAATAAGTTAGATCCGCGATTCTATTAACAATCGCGAAGGCTCCGGTCCCTTGATAGCATTTTAAACACGCAAGCATTAATTTTATAAAATAAGTTTTGGTAACAGTGACAACTGGTGTGCTTAGGTACAGAAAACCCTACAGTACTTTTCTATTATGTTAAATATTTTTTGTGTATTCCAAGTTTTGTGCTGTTACATCTAAAAGAATAGAAGTAATTTGAAAAATTGAATTTAGAAACAATCAGTTGGAAACATTGACCCACTGCACCAACCTAAACTTCTCCGGCGGCTCTGAGCTAGTTTTGCCGAGACCTTTCCAATGCCATCTTAGCCACGTCTCTACGGCTTGTTGTTCATGAGATATTTCTGGACACGGGTTGGCAACACCGGCATCATGCTAGTTGGTATGAGGACACCCACAGTGTTTTTTTTATATTATGTCAAATAATATTTATAGCAAGTTTAGTTCAGAAAGGTCTAACGAAATAGAAGCATTTTGTGAATTGAGTTTACAAAAATTTGGTTGGCAACACTGAACCAGCGCACTAAGCAAGATAGTTCCCGCAGCTCTGAGCTAGTTTAACTAATACCTTTCGAACAACACATCAACTACTTCTCTACAGCTTGTATTTCTGAAGATTTAATTTTTTGATACGGACGGAGAAACAAATTGAGCGGGATTATAAGGTTCCCTTAGTTTAGCTTCGTTATCAAGGGACTTGAAGAGGTATGTATATTCATCAACCATAAAATGCATTTTATACCGCGTATGCTTGCTGATAGTAAACATGTCAATTGTTATACTTTAACAAAACAACAAACATTATGCATAAACTGAAATACATAGGAGAAAGTGAATACATTATTAGTTCATTTTATAAAGAAATCATATTAATTATCATGTTAGTAAAAGAAACATTAAACAAAGTATTTTGTAAATTATGGTTTTAATTCAAAAGTTATTTTAGCATGTCATTACTAGTATAAATATTTAAAGAGCTAATTTTTCAATATCCAGTTCAATGCACTAATTTAAATTGTCAGCTTCATCAACATTTAAAAAATAACTAATTAGTGATCTTTGAAAGGATCTTTAAAACACAAGTCAACTTGTGGTCACTTCCGAATTCTATTCGAATAAATTTTTTGTACATTTTTCTTTACACAACTTATAGTGTGTCAATGAATTGTTTTGATAATCTACAAAGAACTGGAGAAAAGTGACAGGACTAGGATATCACCTGGGTTGAGTCTGTAATAGTCTAAAATTTGTCCACAGGCTTATGGTGGGCGAATTTCATACGAGTTATATCCAATGAAATATCTCCAAAATGCAATCGGGGAGCTTCGTCCTTGTTCGTGTTTTCCTCTTACAAAATTGTCGTCTGTTTCCCCAGAACCTACGTGATTTGTGAAGATCAAGCATGAAACACACGTTACAACGTTGCCACATCTACGCTCGGCAACTTAAGATCACTTTGACAGACTACAACTGCAATCCTGTTGTTGCTAATGTGTGTGAAACTTGGCAACAATGCAGCAGGGAAAGGACACTCACACTTCCACCGTTTCAAGAACACTGAACTCCATCTGCTGCTTACCCACTCAGAGAATCAATTACGACAAAAATTTTTCCTCTCATTGGCTGCCCTGTCGCAGTTCTTTTTGTTCATCAAGTTTGCAAACATAATCCCTTCGACAACCATAATCAATAACCATAATCCCTTCGACAAGTATGCTAAGAACAAGTATGCTAATGCTTTAACTAACTAAACTAAGAACAACATAGAACTCCGGCATTTTTCGCGTTATACAATATGTTAAATGCGAAAGTAGTTGAACTGAGGACATAATGGGAAAAACAAATGTTTAAACAGTAATTGTGGAGGACACTAATAAGTGTGCAACAAACGTTTACACACTGCTTTCATATTCTCATGAGAAACTTGTTCTATTTTGTTTGTATCCGTTGCACATCTTGAGTATAAAAACAAATATCGTTAGAGAAAAGATCTAGAAAAAATGTGTACATTTTAAGAAATCGTGCATTTTACAATGATAACACCGTAAAATTAACGGCGAATTGCATCGTAAAAATAGTTTTACAGTGAATTCGCGGTTCCGATAACAGTTTCACTACCGTAAAAAATATTTTACAGTGAATTCACCTTCACAATAACAGTTTCGCTACCATAAAATAAAATTTACGGTGTTTTAACGATAATTTTACAGTGATATAACCATTAATTTTATAGTGATTTATTGGCGCTCTTGTTCCTAGTGATCTCAATTTAAAACCGACGATTTTGCTATAGTGTAAAATAACTGTCTTGTTTTTCACAGAGTTCTCTTTCGTTTGCTATATTACAAAAAGTTTTACAAGAGAAAAGGGCACTCGATCTAGTGGCAAAGGTTTGTACGTCAGCAGTGTGACAGCTACGCAGGTCCAACTTAATCCTCTTACCTTTGCAGATTTTTTCTCTTCATAATCATTCCTTAAGTTGGAGCTACAGGTTTCTGTTGTACATTCAACAGAGGAACTCCTGAAAGAAACGACACTTCTACTGAAAGTGACCGCTTCTTTAACAAAAGCTTCAGTAGACATTGCGATAACAGTTCGTAAAGTTCAATCGCAGCGTCATTTATAGGGACAGTAAAATATTTAGCTAATTCGCGAAAATTTTAACACTCAAGAAATCATATGGATTAGATAGATGATTGTTAACATTTTATGAAAATGTATTTTTTAACATATGAAATACTCGGCAAATTTGGGCATATTGCTTCCATTTTGAGTTCTACTCAAGAAATTATACAATTTTTATCAATTTATACATGAAAATAATGCTTAAACAATCCTAAATTAAATAAATATTCGTCTTCAAAAATCTATCATCGAACTCGTGACACAGAGAATATTAGAATCTATCAACACATAGAATATTAGAATGTAGTACACTGAATTCTTCATAGATGGCAACAAATTTGCAAACATGATTTTGCCATCTAGCGGGGAAAATGCGCACTTCATGATCACAAGGAGATTCATTTTGTGCGTTAGGTGGTATTCGCGGTGGAAGTCACTGTAAAGACAAGTCGAACACGTGCAATATTACACAAGGTTTATGTCTAAAAGTTTTAAAGTGTCATTGAAAAGATTTAAAGTGTCATTATTTATCAATTATAGCTACTAAAGAAATTTACTCTTGAACTCAAGAAATTTCACTTTGTACTCATGAGTTTTTTCAAATTTTTACTCACAAAATTTAAATACCTTTAATCAAAAAATTCTACTGTTTCTAGTTATTTCTAGTGAATTACATGGAAGAAATTAAACATCATGTATCAATATGTAAAAAAAAAAAAAAAGATCGTCAGACTATTTAACACAATAACTATGAAATTTAACTTTTTTTTTACTGTTAGGCGGAAGCCATAATGAATTCAGAAATGATAAGTCATTACCATATCATCCTTTGTTGATTTTGTAAATAAAATTGCGTGTGTGACGAGCAGTATTAGGGACAAATTTCTCTTTTCTTTAAAAACATACAAAGAAATAAAAAAAAGTTGCAAAATATGTTTCCAGAAAGTATTAGGAATATGTTTCCTATGTGTTTTGCGTCACAAAATTAAGATATGCATATTGTTGATTTTATCCTAAGATAAAGTTAAACTACCCCAATAGCGAAATTATAAAACTTAATACACTGTTTAGTAATGTTAAGTTTTCCCATTTGGATTCTCCAAATACAGAAATGAATTGAAAATATCCGCCAACTTTAAAATAATTTGAGTAAAAATTCCAATGCTTTGATTTCCAGTCCCAAGAATAAAACTGATGAAACGAAAAAGTAAGAGCTAGTCTTAGCAGAGCTTTAAATTATGTGTGAATTCAATTCCCAGCGTCTATAAATATTAAAGTAATAAACCCAGTTCTTAAATCAGAGACATAAGGAATATAAAATTTGCGCTTGTTCCGAGCAGACGTTTAACAGTAAGCCCCGTCCTTAGACATAATCTTTGTCTGATGAAAAGCAATGGAAAACTACCATCGGTTTACCTTACCAGGAACCTTCGGGACAGGACCTGCCTTCGGGATCCATCATCATCGTCATCAAGAAAAGAGATCAAGTACATAAAGACCACCATGAAAAATATATCTTTCCTATTAGAAAATTCTTTCATCCTCTCTTAAATATTATAGTTAATTATTGTAATAAGAAAGGTTTTGATACTGTGCGTTGAAAACTACAAAACAAAGAAATTTTTATATAATCGAAGTCTGTGATGGAATGGTACACTCTAAAATAAGAATTTGTACAGCATTGTGAAACCAAACAATTTTGAAAGGATTGCAAGACCCTCAAAGTTTTGCTGATCCATAACATTTTCCCCACATGAAACAAAATTATAAAGATATCTACATTTCTAGCATCCTTTGTTTTCCGTAACAACATTATATTTGTACACATGATTGTATAGCCAACGGATGTATTCTTTTCATTTTGTGAGGTAAAAAAAGAAATAACGTGTAGTGTTGAAATAATGTACGTATGTTACAGTATTTGTGTATTTCATAACAATTTTTATTGCTATTTGAAGCCTTCTTGTATTTGAATTTAATTTTTAAAGCCTTTAGGCAACTTCGGTTCTATGCCTTCTTATATACACAACATGCATGTAATGTAAATTTGAATTTGCAGGTTATTTTCCTTACAGCCATATTTTCTGTATTAAATATAATTTGTATAAGCTTCCAGTCATTAGCAGGCTTAGAGCCTCTATTGAAAAATAAATAAATAAAGGAATTCTTATATTCTGATTTAATTGTTTTGAAATAAATAATATAATTTAATTCTTTGTTTTCCATAAAGGAGGCATATTTTATTCAGTTTCGCGCAAAATTGAAGAAAAACAGTATTTTATTTTTGCTTCGTAGGAAAAAATATTATTTAATTAAATTCAATATTTCTGTAGAGAAGTTTGACACTTTCTCAGTAAGTTTTTTTTTTTCGTTCAAGACTTATCTGCCCGATAAATATACATTACCGCACTCAAATGCTGGATTTTGGATATGAAGATTACTGTTTTTATAATATTTGATAAATCTATTTTAGCAACATATTTTTAGTATTCGTAAGACGTATTTTAACAGTTTCAGACACTATTTTAGGTACTAAACAAACGAATAATGGTTGTCTAACACATATATAATGGTAAGTTTTGTTTTTACATTAAAACTCGTCAACGATATAAACAATTCAGTTTAGTACAAAAAGGAGTTTACATACAATTTTCTAGAGCAGAACAAGTAGATTAATTGAGTTCACATAACTGTAAAGACAAAAGGAACTTTTTACTAATATTGTAGAGTTCAAATTTCGGAGAAAAGCTTCGGGAAACGAGGAGCAAAGATAAGAACCAAGCACCACACGTATATTTGACGCATAACTAAAACAAATGAGAAATGGAGAATATCAGTGCTTGTAAACTCGATGAAAAACAAAGGAGTTAGGTATAAAAGGAATGGGAGCTTCTTCCAGACTTGAAACTGTTTCCACCAGACTTGCGAAAAGAATTCGCAAATTCTTCATACTTTTTAATATCGCTTTCAGAAACTGATCGATATGATTCTTCCAAAGCTTTCTCAAAATGTTTCATCATTATTTCAGAAATTATTGGAGTCAGTTTTATGTGATATTTTGATGATTTGGAGTTGTTTTCTTCGGCCTTGATAACTTCTTTGATAGCCAATTTGCAGGCTTTCTGGCAGAGCTGAGTAAGATCTGCTCCGGAATAACCATGAGTTCGCTTAGCAAGGCATTGCAACTTAATATCTTTATTTAGAGGACAGAATCGAAGGTTTGCTTTAAGAATGGACAGCCTACCGGCTTCATCAGGCAATGGGATATAAAGTATTTGGTCAAATCGTCCTGGTCGTAACAGGGCTGGATCAATGGTATCTGGACGATTAGTCGCTCCAATTACATAAACGTTATTGTTTTTTGTTATTCCGTCCAATTCTGATAGAAGCTGATCCGTGACTCGATCTGCTGCTGCAGAATCATGTTGATTTCCTCTGCATTTTGAGATGGCATCTAATTCATCGAAAAAAATTACACATGGAGCTGCTGTTCTGGCTTTGGTGAACAACTTTCTGACATTTGCACAGGATTCACCAAAATATTTACTTAGCATTTCAGGACCTTTCACTGAAATAAAATTGGCTTTACATTCGCCAGCTACGGCTTGGGCTAGTAAAGTTTTACCGCATCCTGGTGGCCCGTAGAACAAAATACCTCTTGGTGGTTTCAAACCAAATCTCTTCATTTTTTCTGAATACAAAATGGGTAAAGTTATAAGGTCCTCGAGTTCCTTTTTGGCGTCGTTAAGACCTCCAATGTCTTTCCAGGTTACAGTGGGCAATTCTATCATATTTTCTCTCAAGGCACTTGGTCCAACTTTATTCATTGCAAATTTAAAATCTTTCATGTCAATGGTCAAAGACTGTATCTTATTGGATATATTGTTGATGTCCTCATCACCGATTTCTTCAGCTATTCTGTGCAGTGCAGCTTCTCTACAGAGCAGAGCCAAATCAGCACCAACAAAACCATGAGTGTCTTCTGCAATTTGCTTAAGTCTTACGTTATTATTTAACTTTAAATCTTTTGTAAGAATTTGAAGAATGTCGAAACGCTCAGCTGTAGAAGGTACACCAATTTGTATTTCTCGATCAAACCGTCCACCTCTTCGTAATGCTGGATCAATTGCATCTGGTCTGTTTGTCGCCCCTATCACTACAACTCTTGATCTTTCAACCAATCCATCCATCAACGTTAAGAGTTGAGCGACGACCCTTTTTTCAGCTGAATGTACAGATGCGTCTCTGGATGGTGCAATGGAGTCAAATTCATCTATGAATATTATTGAGGGAGCATAGCGACTCGCTTCTTGAAATAAGAAACGGAGGTTCAGTGCTGATTGATTGAAAAACGGACTTAAAAATTCTGGTCCGCTAACCGGAAAGAAGGTTGCTCCTGCTTCATTGGCGACTGCTTTGCCAATTAAAGTTTTCCCTGTACCTGGAGGACCATACAGTAGTACTCCCTTTGGCGGTTTTATTCCGAGATGGGTAAATACTTCAGGTTGTGACAGCGGCAGTTCTATAACCTCTCTGAGTTGGTGAACTTGACTTTTATAGCCTCCAATGTCATCATAGCCAATTGCTCGTAAGTAATTTAAGTGGTCTACTCGCCTCATAGGAGTTTTGTTTAGAACGAAGGCTGTCTTAGAATCTACTAGGCTGTAAGGACCTGGCTCTAATTTAATAACCATAAACTCTACATCTTGTGAGCCACTGCGTTTGGCAATAAACGTGTTTTTCACATGAATTGGTATATCTTGGTCCTTAAAATAAGATCTGATGTATTTTTCATTCCAATTCGCACTAAGCTGTTCACTAAGGGTGGTAGTGCCAGACGGTAGCTGATCATCAAAAGTGGAGAAGACGGCATATCTGCATGATGGTATTCTCTCCATCCTGGAAACAATGACATAATCATTTGCACGACATCTTAAATTATCAATTGTAGTTTTATTCATACAAATGACACCTTTTGAGATGTCCTTGAATGACTTAACAAGGCACACTGTATTGGATTTTTTTCTACCCCTTAAAAGAAAAATGTCATTCTCTTTCAAATTCAGTTCCTTCATTTCATTTCTCGAAACTTCGACTATGTAAGGTTCCTTAATGTCCTTTTCCTCCTGTATTTGTAATTTTCGTACCAAACTCGGAGACATTATAATGTAGTTTAGGATCCAGTTATTCTTTTGTTATGATGATTTCTTTAAAAGATCTTTAAGGACATGTTTCTTTTTGTTCATTGTTATAGAAACTACTTCTTTTGTTAAATTTTACCATTAACTATCACATTTGTTTAACAATTAGAAATGTAATATTAAAAAATCAATGAATATTGTTTTAGATTTTGTTTCATTTATTGTGAAGCCAAATGTTAAAAGAATAACTAGCTGAATCACGCGACCTCCAACCGCACTGTTTAGAAATGGTTGGCAACACTGAAAACTGGGACCTTTAGATAGTGAGCAATTGTACAAGTATTTTCTGTATGATGTCAAATAATGTTTATGCCAACTTTCGTGCGGATTCAGCCAACTGGATCAGTGCCATTTGAAAAAAAATATTTAAAAACAGGTTTGCAACACTGACAGTTGAGGTGCTGGGGTCCGAGGCACCCACAGTATTTTTCTATTGGATCGATTAATGTTGATGTCAAGTTTGTTATGAATAATTAAAAAGGTATAGCAGTAATTTGAAATATTGTTTTTTTAGAATTTGTTGGCAACACTGACAACTGTGACACCTGCGGGGCACGGAGTATGTCTCTAATCTCTCTCTCAGTACCTAATGATGTACATGCACGCAAAATTTGGTGTAAATCAATTAGCGTATATAGATTCGTACAAGTAAACACATTTGTAGAATTTAAAGTTTTAAATAGGTTGCCAACACTGACAATTGGGTCCTTGAGGGTTGGTACACAATTGTTCTAATGTATCTAGTAATGTGTATGTCAAGTTTGGTGCGGTTACGTGAATGTGTGGAAGTAATTGAAGAATTGAATTTCAATAATTCGTTGGCAACCTGAGAACTCGGCGACCCGGAATACCTTTGCAGACCGAATGCTTCTTAACATATCTAAGCATAAATACAAACATATTAGAAAATATTCATGAAAATCCGTTCAGTACAAATTGCTAGGCGACTGGCCAAAGGTTCTGCAAAAAGAACTCCTATAAGATATACGTTGGGATAAATTTCGATTCTCTTTTATTCAAAGTCGGTGAGGAGCAAAAGAATGTGAATGCTTCATAACATATCTAGGGGTAAATGCGAACATTTTACAAGAAAAATCATACAAATTGGTACAGTATAAATGACTGAGAAACTGGACAAAAGTTTTTATGAAACTTTTTAAATACTGTACATAGATTTGACCAATCTGTTCCTGTTTGTTCGGTACTTCATCGGTTCAACAGTTCCGGTAGGAGCTGTGTTTTAGGCAGAGTGTGCTTGTGCGTCTCTTATATTTCTCATTCATGATATTCCGTATACTGTATATCTCTTTTTATGATTAAAAGTGTACAACAGATTTAGGGTCAGTTCTACAATCGACCACTAAACTTCTAGTCAGCGCTAAGTTGAGCCCAAGTCTGATTTTGGCCAATGAGAGTACGCAAAATGAGAGTTGGCCTCAACTTAGCGCTCACTAGAAGTTTAGCGGTCGATTGTAGAACTGACCCTTAATAGACTTTAACTCTGCTATAATAAATAGGCGAAACGAATAAATAAACATCGTGAAAGGAAGCGATCTATGTAGCTGACTTAGAGAAAAGCAGTTGAGAAAGATAGTTGAACGTATGCTGGCAAGCTAATCAAGCATTTTCACTCTGCTGCGTGCAGTTGATAAAAGGAAAAATCATGGATAAATAGTTTCAGCATGAACTGAATAGTGAAAATAACTCTGGGTTATAAAATCTGTGTTATTGCTGAGGAATCGAAAATATCCTTTACTTCAACTGATTGTAACATTGAGAGAAAGGTAAATTCTGTAAAACAAGAAGAAACGATCTGCATTATGCTTGGACAGTTACCAGTCACTGGACCAACTTCTAAAAACGCAATCATCATGCACTATATTGATTGTTTCTCTTGTATTCAGGAAATTATAATAAATAAATTTCAGATGCTGTCACTAAGTAATTTTCTAAAAACTGTACCTCTGACTTGAGAGTACAACATTCCAATTTTGTTCTTCCAATTTTTGAGAGGCAGTGACGAACCCAGGTTTGGGTTTAGAGGGACGGTTCTTTGGCTCTCATTTCTTGGAAGGGAACAGGTTAATAAAAACAAAAAACAATGGTAAAATATGAATCCCTGTGCCGTCACCGATTCTCAAAAATTGGGAATACATTATACTACATATATTTTCCAGAGGCAGTCATGGACCCTTAGATTCATATTTTACCTTCGTTTTTGTTTCTATTAATCTGTTCCCTCCCAACAACTGGGAGGCAAAGAACCGCCCATCTAAACCCAACCCTGAGTTTGTTACTGCCTCTCAAAAATTGGGAATACAAAATTGGAATTTTATACTCCCAATTCAGAAGTACAGTTTTTAGAGTCATCAGAAACTTATCCATTATAGTTTCCTGAACCCTTACCCCTTTTCCAATTTTTTTTTTTTTTCATTTTCTTGAGGTAGTCTAATGACAGATGTAGTAGTCGAGTAGATGTTTCGCAGTAACGTGATGTATGCACTTTCGATGCCTTGATATCCAAGTGATTTAAGTACTGCTGACAAGGAGACCGAATCGAAAGCCTTTTGAAAATCTATGAATGAATCGCAAACATAGTGGAAGTTCATATTCATTAGTCCTTTCCATAACTTCATTTAATGCTTGTATGTGGTCCATTGTGGTAAATCCACGACGAAATCCGGCTTGTTCCCTTCCCTGGTTAAAATCCAAGTCTCGTTCAATACGATTCAAAATAACTTTGAACCTTTTGTATAGAACTGACAGTAAACTAATTAGTCTGTAGTTTTCGACGCGTTCATTGTCCCTTTTCTTGTACAATAAAATAATAATAACATTCATTATATATATATATATATATATATATATATAGAGAGAGAGAGAGAGAGAGAGAGAGAGAGAGAGAGAGAATAGTGTGATTCCATAACTATGACCCTAAATGGCTAAATGGAAAAATATTTTGGTGTGAACGAACTAGTCACACTTGGTACGCTCTTTAAGAGGCTGTAGAGATTTTTTCGTAGTCTGTCACATGTAGACGAAGTAAGCCCTTTAGAATAAAATGCGTTTATTTCCAACCTAAAATTATTTTCGTCTAAAACACTTTTGTAGTAAATAAACATTTAGAGATCGGGCTAAACTCCATGACAGAGGAGCAAATGCACTTGAGCTGTGTAATTTTGATTGACAAATATTTGTTTAGACTGTATCACAAAGAAGTCATGTGTGAAGCGGCAAGCAAGTGAACTGGCATCTTACCCCGAAGGCCCACTACCTAAACGCATTGTATTGAATAATATTGTTTTCATTGTTCTCTGATTAGACACTCATTTCCTTTAACTGTTATTCTTAAATATTATGTAGCCAAACAACGACATTTGTAATTGTTAGTATACGTACGTGTTCAACAGAATTTGAATGTCATTTATGGCCTTCAGGCAACTATGGCTGAGGCCAGAATAGAAATGGGGGGAGGATGTAGGAAAGAAATTTACCAGGGCCTATTTCGGAAACACAATTCCAGCATTAGCTTTGTATTACTGAGCCATAACCTGGATAAACCTCAGTCAACGCCGCGGAGATCGAATCAAAAACCTATCGAAGTCAACGCTCTACTAACTGAGCTACGGCTGCTCGGTGTAATGTCAATAGAATGTATGCGATATTTAAAGAACTATTTCCTTACTTCACACAGAATATAAAGTCATTACTGCATAACTGCATTTACTATCACGTAAGGGAGAGATATCTACTCTTTCGAGCAGGTGTCGTCGAGGTGATGACATTGTAACAAATATTTTCTGAGGTAATCTTGTTCATGTATATTAGTAATGTTATACGTAGCCATAAAGTTTTTTTTTCTTTTTAATTTCATTATTATGGTCTTATATCTTAATTATAATATATTAGGCATCTTCCCCCTTAATGAGTGGGCATCTTACACTGATGTGTGTGGTAAGATGACATTTTCATAGGTCAGTTTAAATACATAGGTTATTGTGTAATGAGTATGCATGTGGATTCATGTACTTTTGTCAGGAATAGCATGAAAGTTCAATATATATATATTTGTGCTAAGTTTTACTATTCTGTTATATATATTGGCGGGCTAAGACTCTAGAAGCAGGTTCTCTATCTTGCCACAACTCAGATTTGAATCTTGTAATTTTACAACATGCCCCACCCCCAACACACACTCACTTTTTAGGACAAAAATGCATATTTTCAGAATATTTTCGGGACAAAAATGCTATATTTTTACTTCCAACATTTCCGAGAAATGATGATAATTGTGGTACATCATTCACCCAGTAACTGGACTCCAATCAGCAATTTCCTTCAGTACCTACCACTGACATATTTCTGAAATTCCGTCGACAATCTCGAAATTTTCGTGTGATACAGGTTGAATTCTAATTTGTAACACAAGTTGTTAGAAGATATATACATGAAGGGCCAATTTAATAGTTTGTTTAGTTAAAGATTCCGAGATAAGCGTAAAACATGAAATTCTACTGTATTCTATTTTAATTCTATTTTAAAATCATGTTGATATATATTTTCATGGGGGAAGTAAATGTTAGGGGTAACGAAAATAAAAGCAATGAACGATACCATAACACACACCACACGAACATAATAATACTCGCTTTTGATACATCACAATATAAAATGTTAACATTGACTGCTGTTTGTTTATATTCGATCTCACCTGAGGGTATAATGATAAACTCTGCACGAGAAAAGCAGATTACAAAGCACCGATAATACTCTGTGCCTTCCTATCACATGTGTTACATATGAGGTACATGAACACATATCCCCCACCGCACTTACACACATACACATAACGTATATATATATATATATATATATATGTCTATACATATATATATATATATATATATGCAACCGCATTACTGTTTATATGTATGTTTATAGGGGATAATTCTCTTCTGCATATGGCTTACGTTCCCATAGTTCATACCGTATAGGAAAAAATAAAAATTGACCTGCACTACTAAAGACTGATTTATTACCTTCATTTCTATTTTTTTTAGTTTATATATTGCCAATGTTATGGTCTAACTCAAACACTGAATATTCTATTCAATAGAAATATATCTCAGTTATATAAATATCTGAGTTTATAGATGTATAATTTCATGTTTGTAGTCTGGAAAGTTCTTCGAAATAATGTGTTTATTATTCATGATTTGTGATTTTATTTTTAACTTTGATATCAGGTTTTAATCTCTTTATTCAGCGTTCCGCTGAATTGTTAAGAGACCTGTGTGCTATGCCATATGATATCTTCTTTTCGAACATCTTTTATACCTTTACATCATGCATCAAACACTAGTATAACATACAAGGTATTAGATCATCCCCTTGAATGCAGAACCATGAGCTAAGTACTTAAGATCTCACTGTTAAAGATGATTGCAAAGGATTTTCCAGTTATGGCTGCAGACTAATTATATTTTTTAAACATTTTAATTATTCAACATTTTAAAACAAATATAAGATTTTACTGCAATGAAATATGATTCTTAGGATTGTTATGCTATTTTTCGTGAAGTGGATTTTGGTCCTTTACGAAATTAAAAGATTGTCTTGCTCCCCTGGAGTGTCTTGAAAAGCACTTTTTGTTTAGGGGAATTCATCCACGGAGTTGGGTTTTCTCCTTTGATACGTGACGTAAATTTTGGCCCATTTTTACAAGATATGGTGTACCGCTGAAATGTCCCAGGGCGGAGCCAAACCAACACTGTTACATTTCAGATAGTAGAGTTTTCTACGTACTATGGCCAGGGCCGCATGTATACATCTAGGCGCCCTAGGCTCATGACTTTCAGCGCCCCCGTCTCTCCACCCTAACCACTTGCGTCCTTTTCCCCTTCCTACCCTCACATGATGACAAATGACTCTCCTCCGTCTTCGAGACATTAATAATAATAGCGAGATAATAATTATTTAACTCTGGTAAATGTGGTTACTTCCAAAATACGTTTCAATAATATTATAACAATAAAATAAATTAATTAAATACAATGAGCAATTTTAATTAAATTATATGTAGGCTACTTGTTGAAAATATGTTAATTACACTGAACAAGCAGATAATACAAACTATTTTTCAGTTTTATTATTTACAAATATTGTTTTTACATTTCGTTATGTAGCTTTAAGAAGAATCCTATCTTCAGCCATTTTTGGATTCTACTTTTTCTAACATCACAAATGGCACATTGCAGTTTCGGGATAGATTTACAATATTAACAATTCCAAACTCTAAAATTTCCTAAATACCTTTATAAAGTTTTTTTTTAATCTAAGAAATCTAAAAATTAACAACTCCAATCACAAAGCACTAAAATTTTCTAAATATATTTATAAAGTATTTTAGAGGAAAACAGATTAAAAAATAACCATTACAATACAAAACTTTAAAGTTTTCTACATATAGTATTTATAAATTTTTAAAACCAAATCTAAAAAAATAACAATTTTTACAATACAAAACACTTAAATTTTCTAAATACATTTATAAAATTTAAAAAGTCTAAAAATTACAAAACATATATCATACAAGGATATACTAAAACACTTTAAAGTAAATTAAATAATGGTAAAGTCATTAAACCTCGCTATTTAGCATTTATTGAATTATCCTCTTTGCCACTTCTCTTTATGTAGGAAAAAAGAAACGTAGATTTACAGAATTGAACCCTACTACGTACCGGTATCTGTTAGCAGTATATCGGTCCACCCGCCAATACGTCGCCCCTAAGAAGTTCAAGAAATCTCTAGGAATGGACAAAAGCGACACTACAAAACACATTACCTACGTTGAATACGTAGCCAGCTCTATGAATTTTAAATACCATCTCCGGGAATATTCATCTCCTGAAGACATAAAGTCAAGTTAGGGAGAAAATGTTTCTTGTGTCATAAAAGACACGTTAAGATATTTTTAAAAGTTGTAATGGCTTTAAATCCATCTTTGGATCAGACCAGAACAGGGTATGAGAGGGTAGCGGCCGGTATCTTAGTTAAGGTACCATTCTGACGTTTGTCTGGTAAAACTGAATGAAACCAAAGGGAAATGTCAGTCAGGACGATTGGCAGCAGGATTCGAACGAACGGTCCATTGTGAAACCGAAAAGACACTTTAGTTTTCCTCATATACAAAAATTAGCGTAAATTACTAATTCATGTATACTTAACAGAAAGTATCTCTTGCCCATTAACAGAGATATAAATGACAGTGACGCCCTATATGTGACGTAGACTAAAAAATAAATAAGAAATTTTAAAGACATACTTTTTTTTAAACAATTCCTACTAACAAGTAAAAAATATAATTGTATTTATGCATGACTAAAAGAAAAGCATGGGGCGCTCTCTCATATAGAGTTACTTTATAAATTCTTTGATTTGTGCGCCCCATGCTTTTGTTTTTAAAAGTCATGCATAAACAAACTTATTTTTTTTTTACTTTTTAGTACGAATTGTTTAAGAAAAGTATGTCTTTAAAAAGTTATTTTACTATGTTTTAACCAAAATCCTAAAGTGTTATGCAACCAGTCAGACGCCAAATCGTTGCAGGCTAGTATTTATGCGTAATATTAAAAAAATAATTAAATATGCTTTTAAACTATATAAATCTATAGACATCGTATATGAAAGTAACAATGGAATATTGTATTGCCACCAAACTTACGTCACTGTGCAAAATTTCATCATTGTATGAGATCGGGAAATGTGTTAAATTAACGTTGGAAGATTTGAGGACACCAGGAACCATTGTGAACTAAAGAAAAGAGTGTTATAATGATTGTTGGTGTGTACAAAGACAAAAATAGGAATAAATAATGTTCCTAATATAAGCTCTAATCTTTGTTGTAAAATTTCTAATGTAAATTAACCTAACTTTAAATTACCTGAAGTCAGTTATTTACGAGGGAGTCAGGCGGTTCAAATATGACATCGTTTGGCGCTCTCTCTTAATGTTTTTCTCCTAAATATTGTTTTCGTCCCGCGTCTTAAATAGCAAATTATATTTTTCCGTGTAAAGTGCGCCCCTGAGAAAGTTTCGCCCCTATGCCCGGGCCTAGTGAGCCTATGCATAAATCCGGCCCTGACTATGGCTGAGGGAAGATAACCCCCGAAGCAAATTATTACACTGACATTCATGAATCACGTAAGAACGATTGAATGGATTACAACCAATCTAGGTGTTGATAGATGAGATTATGCTGAGTATTTATCAGCATTAAAACTTAACTATAGTTCCCGTTTTCATGCTAATGGAATTTATTTATAAAACCAGCACAATGATAAGAATAACGTTCAGTCAATTCTAAGCAAGTTTAAGATGATAATACATGGAAACACTCTCAAGATTTAAGAAAGTTTAAAGAAGTAGTACTATTGGTACTAGTTGAAGTACTGTATTTGAAATACAAGCTGTGGAAATAATAGTAGTAGTTTGAATTTTTATTTATGGTCTTTAGGCATCTAAGGCTCAGGTGTAGTAGTAGCAGCAGCAGTAGCAATAGTAGTAGTAGTAGTGGTGATGGTGGTGGTGGTGGTGGTGATAGTAGTAGTAGTAGTAGTAGTAGTAGTAGTAGTAGTAGTAGTAGTAGTAGTAGTAGTAGTAGTAAATCCAACATGTATACATTGTCGACATGTTTCGTGTGATAAGCACCAAATACTTTGGGTCCCGCATCACCAGATAGACATGCTAGCTAGTATTATAACTAATGTAAACACAATTTAAAAGTGTTTAAGTTTTCCTATTTGTTACTAACGTAAGTAAACGTATTCAAATTAATTTTTAGTAATTTAGTTATCGTACAATTATGATCTCAACTATTAATACGTCAGCTTGCAAAAAAGTTAATTTGATAGATACATTTTTTAAGATCGTTTAAAAGGTTTATAATCAATTATTCTAAACAATCAATTTTAATTTTATTTATGCCCTTACGCACCTTTGGCTCAGCCGGGAGAGGTCTGGAAAGAGGATGTATAAGGAGCTAGTAGACCAGAGTCTATTTTGAAGATACTATCTCCGCATTAGCCTGGTACAGCTAAGGAGAAATCCTGAGAAAACGTGTCAGAATAGCTGGTGCTGTACCTTCAGAATACAAAACTAACGCTCTACCAAATGAGTTACGACCGCTCGGTGTTTAAACAAAGAAAGTATTTACTAGATTATTTTGCGTGTGTTGTAATCATCTGGTACGAGAGGCCCCAAAACCTATTAAAAGAATGTATCTAAAATATCCCTCACCAAAGTAATGGCAGTAAAGATAGTTCTCTAAAATTATATCATTTGATATGTGTTTTAGAAGGAAAAGAAAGTAAACTTCATAACATTCTGTATTTTGCCTAACAGTTCACACGATATAGTCATGGCAAATTAAGTTCTGTGTATTAGAAAAGGTGAGAGAATTCAAAAACATTATCCAAGAATTTGCAATCTCTTCTTCTGTATTACATTCATCTCACTCAATCGTCGCGTACACCACTTTGAATGTTGCCACACTAGTAATGTAATTACATTGTTTTCCTAATTATTGAACCGATTCAGTATTGCTTTTGCCTACAACCAAAGAAAGAAAGTGTATCTATCTATGTGTGTGCGTGTGTGTGTGTGTGTTGGGAGGGAGAGAAAGAGAGAGAGATGTTAGTTTGCAGGAGACCACTGCAGCACCGGGTCAACTAAATAGTTCAGCAATTTAATGGGAACAGTGTTTAGCTTCCAATCAGCAAAATTTCTTCCCCCAGCAGCGTGCACCAGAGGAAAACCTTTGCCAAAGTTGTTTGAACTTCTCATTTGGTAGATTTGTCAAAGGTATTAAGTACAAGAGCAAACATGGACAGGGTCACGAAGCAGGACCTGGAGCTCAAAGGAATGAATAGATGGTTCCAAAAAGAGAGAGAGAGAGAGAGTGATTCCAATGACCGAAAACCCTGAGCAAATTAGCAACCAAAGTTTTCCTTTTTTCCTTTTGTTAAGCAATTTATTAACACATATTGCTAATATTGTTACAGTATTAGCCAATTAATCATTAATTTAATACGATTTACTTGTAAATTACGCTATGGCATTTAAATTCAATATCAAGATTATTCCTTTATGTGGAACGTGTTTCAAAATACATACGTGGTAAAATTTGAGGAATGTTAAGTATTTCATCCTATGGTACAGGAATGAAAAATTGATATGCTCATATTTGTAACCCCCCCCCCAAAAAAAAACGTAGTTTCGGAGCTAGAGTTACCACAGTTACCACAACATAATCACAAATGACGTAATAACTTGTCAGGCGTAATATCTCGACAAATAATAACCGCGTCGGTTTAGCAAATGAACACTGAAGTTGTATTCTACGTGTATATTTGTCCAATGCAGTTTTTATGAGATTTGTATGCTTCTGTTATGTGTTCACTTTAGGCTTTTTTTTTTAAAAAAAAAAAAAGAAAGAAAGAAAGAAAGAAACTCCTCCGAGCTTACTGAAATGGGGATTAATATTTTTTTCGCACAGTAGTTGTGGTTATGCTGGGAAAGGTCTATGAAGTCTGAGGTAAGCCCCATGTATAAGAAATGGCTGTAGATATTAAATAGATATTGAACATATTTGCTAAGTTTCTAATGATAACGGCACGTCTTTCAAAACAAGTTGAGATTTTGACATTAATACTAGTATTCATTTTTCCTTTTTTTAGTGTGTGTGTGTGCGTGTGTAACTTCCACGAAACTGTACTTTTCCTTTCTTCCTCTTGTCTGTTTAATTCCACATTCCAATATACAATTTCTCAACCACTCTCTCTCCCTCTTTCTTTCTCTCACTCTCTCTTTCATTCTATCTTTTTTATTTATTTCTCTCTCTCTCTCTTTCCTTCTTTCTTTCTCTCTCTCTCTCTCTCTCTTTCCCTCTCCTAGTGTTTCTTCATTACGTAACCTTTAAAGTCAGCTAATTGTTTACTGTTTTCTTCACATACTTCAGTACATTATCTTCGAATTTGAAATTTGAATTGATATATGGTCGGTAGCTATCTAAGGCTAAGGTGAGGATCATGTAGGAGAAAGATAGCAGGAAGAAGTCGGTCATAGCCGAAGTTGAAGGTACTATACCGACATTTCCTCTGGTGTGGCTGAGGAAGAACTCTGGGAAAAGCTGAGGAAAGATGGTATCAGATCCAGAACGTCTCGAGTGCATAGCCAAGGAAGGCTCTACTATCTAAGCTATATCTACTTGGTATCATTGTCATCCAATCCATTTTAAGTTTATTACATAATTTTTTTGTGCTTGTATATGATTTCGTTTCGTTTAACATTGATTACTCTAAACTGGACTTATTCCAGTCTTTGTATAAATTCTGATAAAAAAAAAAAAAGAACAAAGGAAACTTTATTTCACGAGATAATTAAAATACCGTAAAGGAAGTATTAATTTTCATACATTTCACTTTGCAACTCTAAAAACGTTTTACTCGTAGACGAAAAGAGATAAAGAATGAAGTAATAATATGTGATAATAGATGGCACGAGACGTTCTTTCAGTGATATACAAGCAACTTATAATCTAATTGGAATAACAGGAAGACGTATTTTCATTCCTTTAAGTAAGCTAAGAAATTTAATGTGAGAAATTAAAGATATGAGAACACCAAGAAGGTGAACATAGCACCATTCCAGAAACTTCATCTTATTGGCGAAGAGATTAGTTAAAGAAAGCCTATACATTAATTGTAACGAAAAGAAAAAAAAAGACAAGGAATAGGAAGTTGGTGTTTGCTAAATTAATGAGAGCCTTATGAACTTTTTTTTTTTGTATTCTTGGTAACGATAA
Source organism: Lepisma saccharinum (assembly GCA_022664845.1). Lineage (NCBI taxonomy): Eukaryota > Metazoa > Arthropoda > Insecta > Zygentoma > Lepismatidae > Lepisma > Lepisma saccharinum. The sequence goes on from JAGDQP010003303.1 coordinate 52,865, forward strand.
TATATTTGCTAGATAAACGACTATCATTTGTTTCTTGACTTATTCTACAATTTGCAAATTTTCTGTTACATCCTTCTTTCCTAGACCTCGCTCTGATTCCACTGAGTGTTACTATTTTCCTAAGGGCACTCAGACACGTACAAAAGAGCAAGAAAATGAATGATAAAATACATAAAATGAGAAAGAAAAGAAGCAACGAAAGAGAAACGAAAAAAAAAACCCAACCTTTTCGGGATTCCCTTTTGTTTCTGTAATTCCGGATATAAATTTCAACAAAATGAGGCCCCGAAACTCGTTATAGCTGGTCTGACATTCCAAATGCTGGAAAGTCCTCTTTACTGCCAGGTATAAGAAGAAAGAAAATTGTTCTTACACCGCGATACGAAAACGAATATGCGAAATGGATTTGAAAGTGTAAAAGCGGAGAGAACGAGAAAGATTTTTTCCCCCCAAGAAATCTGTGAATAAAAGAAAACAAAAAAGGTGAAACATTTTTATTTCAAATGTCTTATATAATATTTTCTGTTGTTATTGTTACAACAATACCCATTCTTGTTCAGTTTAAACCTATGTTCATCCATTTCTTAACCTACTTTGATGTTACTATGATTTTTTTTCTTTTTTCTATATTACTGCTAGTTTTACCAGGAGAGAACTAAAGGGACAGACGTAATTCGAACGTAGAATTGAAAGTAGATCTGCTATCTGGTGGACTGTCTTCTAGCTATTTTCTTCTAATCTTTAATTTTTCGGATACACTCTGAAAAAAAATATCATAGAGTCGTAGTCAAGCTTTGAGATTTGAGAAACGTTGTACGATATCCATGCCAACGGTACATTAAGGGTCAGTTCTATAATCGACCGCTAAGCTTCTAGTCAGCGCTAAGTTGAGGCCAAGTCTGATTTTGGCCAATAAGAGCACGCAAAATGAGAGTTGGCTTGAACTTAGCGCTGACAAGAAGTTTAGCGGTCGATTGTAGAACTGGCCCTAAGAAAAACTTGAGAATGGGCATAACGTAGGAACGGATGGGCCTATTTCGTCCAAAATAGATATTATGATAGAATGGACAACCTAGCATGTTTTAGTCATATGGTAACTTTCAGCTTGTGACAGTTTCGATAACAGGAAGAGTAATCTATTTGAACTTACATTCGCGTCTCATACGACAACGGTTAAAGCAATTTTTTCTTCAAACTTTGTATAGTTATATAGCACTCAGTACTTCAGATCACACGAGAGTGTTAAACTATTTGCCATTTCTTATTTACCATCTTAAACTATTTAAACACATGCAGAGGAAATGCTTTTTCTTACAATTGTCGAAGGAAAATGTTAATGAAGAAGGCTGCTTTAGGCCCCCGCTGCAAATTTATGAATGCTAGGCGAGAACGGGAGAGTATTGTGCCACCACACTCATTAGAAACATAATATTTAGCTTAAAATTCAATGCACAGCAAATTGTTTTCAATCCTTGTCAATAAACACCACATCGCATCGAAAGAATCTTGATTATAAAGCTAAAATAATTTTATAAAATATTTTATTGACTCCGTACCCTATAACTCACATGCTGAATTGATTTAAACTTAGGCGTTAGTTTTTGAATTTTGGAAATTTGCTTATTTGTTGTAGATATTTACACAGATAAGCGTGTAAAGTATTTAATATTCAACCTGTAAAAATATTTGTCATCTCATTAATGTCGAAACTGAAGACAAAATTAAAGCAATATCTACTTTCTGAACAATAAAAGTACTATCTTCTTTAGTAGATCTCCTTCGTCGTAACGTTTGACGCGTTCAGCTATCGACCAAAAGTTTTTAGGTTTAAATTCCGGCTAGGGCATGGATATTCGTGGATTTTAAAAAGTACTGCACTTGTTTCGTCGGGACGGGCTGAAATAAATAGTTACTAAATTGACCTGAATAAATAACATTTATGAAACCTTTCACTTCCTGCATGACTGGTGGGACTCACAAAAAATATCTTAACTAACAAGCAGAATTTGAACCCAGAACCGCTACAACAATTGACAACCTGAATACTACTACGTCAAGATCGATAGAACAAATCGATAATATATTGACCAAAATGGTAATTAATAGGTTCTGTTCACATAAGAAAAGTTCGTACCACCTTATGTATTATTGTACAATTATATAATCGTAGAAGTAGAACTTCTGTTTATATACGTGGTGTGTGTATGTGTGTTTCTCTTGAAGTAAATGTTCACTATATTTCTTGACAAGTTACTTCTGTGAGAAGTTATTGTGGGATGAAAGACATCTTTACTAGGCTGTAAAAAGAAAGAGAGCAAAATAGATGGAGACATCGGGAGAGAGAGAGAGAGAGAGAGACAGAACATATCTGCGACAGAGGCATTGAGAGGTGGGAGGGGATGATTTCTTTTTTTATCTCACCCGTTGAATCTTGTTCCAACACTTTTTGAACTCGGGTAGTATTCCCAAAACGTTGGGAAGGCTGTTTAATTTCACACCCGTCTGCTCAAGCCATACGGAAGGCTCACGTTGTAAGACAAGCTCCAGTGAGTTGACAGAAATTTGGAACAGGATTTTAAAGAAAGAAGCAGGAAAGGAAACCCATAAAAGAAATAAAGCAAAAAGGGGAAGAAGAATAAAGAACAGTGTGAATGAGACAGACTGCGCAAAAGAGGAACAGAAAGGATAAAGTTTTGATTAAAAACGATAATCAAATTTTTTTGATAAACTCTTTATTTTCCACTAAACTCACCACTACATATCTTATACATGAAGCTCAAATTCTATTTGTTTGTCTGTATATCCACTACAGATCCTTATTGTAGAAAAAATCTACCAGATTTTGCATATTTACCTCCTTTCACTAGAAAAAAAAAGAATCTTACCCCGAAACAACTTATTTGATATTAAGGAAAATATCCTTGATTGTTATACAACGCAAACAACAGCTGTGTTAATTCGGTGGCCCATAAAGAAAGGATATGTTCTCTTGATTTACTATCGTAACCCAGGACAGGCTGGAGAGGCTTTAAAAGAGACTTTAACGAACGATTAGAGCGTATCTTGCATTAACATGAGATAGAATTTCTTATATTAATAATTCGGGATTGAATTTAGTATAATCCCTGCTTAGTGTAGTGGCTAAACTTACTAGAGACTGGGTTACAGTTTGAAAGTCTGCTTCATATCTGTCATCTTGACCGAGATTTTTTTATTAAGGCTTTACACAGTTACGCAAAGAAAATTCTGAGATCGTGACGACATACGCGCAAGACACAAGAAAAAATATTTCTTTGATTACAGATCAAATGCAAAGGTTGTGTTCAATGTCTTCACAAGTTTTTTCCTCTAACCACGTCAAGTTCCTCACAATAGCATTAGTTTAATCACTAAACAACCATTGTCTTCAATGATTTATTATCTAAAAGATATTGATACTTAATTTTTATTGAATTTAATTTACAGTCATAGGTTGAAGTGGCAATTGACGTCTAAAGCCCATTAAAAATTCCAAGGATGATGTCCCTCAGTGAACGTTCTTCCGGGCTAGGGATGAAAAAAGAAACCAGCGTGGCAAATCGCGTGGCAAATCTCTGGAAAACTAGAAATCTTCAGTTAGGATAGCCGACAGCTATACTCGAACCTGCTGCTTCACCAGTATCGATGCGAAGTCAGCGACTTTGACCACTGGACCTCTCAAATTATTACCAAGAGTTCGATTAAAAAATATTCACATACTCTTCTACTTTTTACGGTGCTTCTCCACTACGTGAGTTTTGCATCCAGAAGATTCTTTGATTCTCCTCCAGGTCCAAATTTCGAAAATCTGTTTCTATTGTTTCTTCTCTCACTCCACGTTCCAGATTCATACAACCTAATTGTCTATATGAAAACAATTAACAATAGTGTAGACAGATAATCTTAGAAGCGAGGTGGATATTTAATACAACAATCAAGTCCTTTAGTAATGAACAAAATAGAAAGTGAAAAAAAAGTCGACATGGAGAGGGAACCTGTAAATGGTTAGGAATTATCTTGTTGAAAAATCTGATTTCTTTTGATTTCAATTTAGAGAAACTGCAAAGCAATTTCATGTAAGGAGAAAGAAATATATTAGAAGAAATAGAATGATCGTGATACTATCCAGCGTTTGAAATCACCAGTTCACAATAACCTTAAGAGACAACACTGTAGTTGGCTACCGTTGGCATCAAAAGTAGTGTGCAATATCTAACATGGGTTTCCAAACACTACTAGAAATAGCATGGGATCATCCCACTTTTTTTAAAAAAAACGGGGGGGTTCAATAGTACTTCAGCACAATGCATGACATTCTGGAGATTCATAAATCAAAGTCATTTAAAGTATTCTTGTCTTAGAAACAGCAGTTATTACGAGGGGAAATTAGGAATTTCCATAGAAAACTTATTAACGGGGATTATCTTTAAAAAAAAAAGACAGTTTTACTAATAGTAAATACTCCGCTAACCCTTCGCTCTGTGTGCAACTAAGGCATTAATTGAGGTGTCATGGTGAAACTGAAGAAATTACTGGAGAAAAACCTTAGTCAGGTGGTCAGCAGTCAAGCTTGAACCAACTTCCTTTACCGGTATGAATGAGAGTTTTAGCCAATAGCCCAGGGAAGCCCTTCAGCAACGACTTATGGGATTGACAATCTGTTGTCTTAAATCATACAACTAACTCTCGTTCTGAAGAACTAGATAGTTGGAAATACATTTTTAGTGCATGATACAATACTTTTGAATATCAACCGGAACATTCCGCACAGATTGATTTCTTACAATCTACTATGAATATGTTTCATTATATAAAGATATTTGTATTTATAGACATTGTGTAATATTCACTATGAATGCTGTTGTCAAGCGTTTACATAACAGTTAGCTTGTTTTATAATGGTTTTAGAAGTACTCATAACATCATAGAACTAATCTACATATTAATCTTTTGTCAATAGAATTTTGACACGGCCGATAAGTGATATTCATGTACTACAATAATCAGAATTTATCTGTACATCGATATATCTTTGAATCACTGGTGAAGATGTGTTATGGTTCATTTAATATTGCTGAACAAAAATGACTTGTTTGATGTGATAAGGACTTTCAACCTTTTCCTCACCACGGCTCTCGTTTAAAATAGCCTTAAAGTGTGCCAAACAGACTTTTCTATTAAGTTGCTCGTGAAATTTGAAAACTAAAGTAACAATATTAAATCCTCCCTATTTTTTTAATTGAAGTTATTCCATACAAATGTAACTTATAATGACAATAATAATAACAATGAACACTTAACCGCAACGTATTGGTCAATTTTAGTTAATTAATAAATTAAGGTGGTATTTCACTCCAAAACTTGATACATCGCGCTTAATAGGTGAACTTGGGTAGGAGACGGGTTATTCGGGCAATGTGATAATTTGATCGGAATTGATTCTAATCGATTAATTGGGTCATAAGTAGTGTGTATGTAAATTATGGATCATGGCAACCAAAGACTTGCGAAAATAGAGGGATTACTACAACGGAAATTGTAAAATTTCTAAAAAAACACTGTATAAATTTTACTGTTGGGATTCCTGTTTCCGCCACCTACATATTTACGATTTATACCACACATTCCCTTGTAAATAATTCACTCAAGTGTGTGTGTGTGTGTGTTTTTTTTTTTACTTCTATAAACACCTAGCGACAACCATTAATCCAAAATGTGTTACGAAAACCAAGGGGGTTGCTATTATTTCGTTAAATACTCACACGCGTTGATCAACACAAAGAAACATGGCGACATTTTGAATTTCAATTTTATTTATGGCCTTCAGGCATTTAAAGCTCAGGCCGGGATAGAAGAGGGGAAATGATGTAGGAAGGTGTCTACTAGGGCCTAAGGTGATTGTACCATCCCGGCATTTGCCTGGTGTTTTTTTTAAGTCGCCTGCACGTCCAAAAACATTGTCTCGTCCCCCGATATCAAGGTATACTTGAAGAGTAGGTTGGAGTAGTGGCGGCGTACAGGGGGAAGGGGCTAGAGTGCTCTTACCCCGGATTCCATATACGAGGGGGGCCCTGCCGGTCACCGACACAAGTGAATAATTATTTGTTAAGATTAATTAGTAGAGCACATCGATAGTGGTCGATGACTCAATAGCTATGCCGTTTCTGGACTCTCACTTGTACGCTTGACTGTAATGGCTTATAAGCACGATTCTGCACAATCTAAATAACCATTCTCATGTCTAGGTTATGGCAAGTTAGCGAGAAGATACCTGTTTTGGCAATATATACACTAATTCTTAGCAAATAAACGACACAACCGAACTTTATTTAAAAATTGACTTAATCCGTTCTGGCATGTGACCATCCAATTGTAGTCTGAAATATGTTAAAAATATTCCCGAACTCTAGCGGAGACTAAATAAACTAGTGAGAAAAAACAAGTATACGTATCTAATTGAATTATAAAAAAAAGATTAGAACAATTCCAATTTATATTATTTAAAATGTATCTGTTCCTTTTGCATTAACAAATAACCTTAAAATATTTCATTCTTCTCATTATTTTACCATTTCAATAATAATATTATCGTTATTTTTTGTTGCGGCAAACTAGTGTACCGTGCCACATTCTTTGAGAACCAAGAAAATTGTGAGATTTGGATATATCGCATGATTGCAGTTCAATAAAACATGATGCCATAATTTCAATCTTTTCAACATTATTTCGATCTTCTCATCTGCTTGAAAAGTGAAACTTTTGTTGCCTGAAGAGTTAAATTGAATATCTAGAGAGCATGTCATCAGAGCCTTGATACCTGTTTCAATAGTTGGGTTAACTTAAGGAGTTTTATTTTAGACCATAAATTTTCATTGCTAAAAATTGACATGTTCATCTAATTTTGACATCGATTTACAAATTCTTAAATTTATATATTTTTATACTGACTAAATTCTCTTTTAATTTTATTCTGTCCATCTGGTCATTCCTCTGTGATGCAAGCCAGAGATAAATCTAAAGAAAAATAAAGAGAAACTGACTTCAGATTGATTTCAATAACTTCGACTTTACTGACTGTTTTAAACTGCTGACATTACAAACACTGGTCCTTTTTATTGGATTAGCTTCTTCCATCTCAAGTTTTCAGACAAAGCATCAAATGGAAAGAGATAGAGATAGAGAATTGACTTCAAATAAAAATTCAGCAATTTCAATCCAGATTTATCTGTGAAATTTGGTAGATTACTACTACTTTCTTTTTACTACTTTCTTAAATTTCATTTCTGATGCCCGTAACACTGTGGTACTTTCCGCTACAACCTCCACTTACAGTACTTTTGTACTTTACGAACTTGTGAACATTATCATTCGAATAGTCAACTGAACAGTATCAGACTTTAAATGTCTGTACAAATCGCTATTGGAAACACAACTGTATATTTTTTAAACCGTAATCGTAAGTATGAAAGCCAGAACTAGGAACTCTGCCATTTTTTTCAATTCGGGGAGTGTAAAGTCAAAATTGTGAGGGTGTAAGTGGAGTTTTGCACGGTTTATATGGATTTTTGACCAAAAATAAAAAGTTGGGGGGGCTGGAGAATTTGGGAGGGTCTTCGGGAATCAATGCCAAAAAAATGTTGTTAGAGGTTTTATAAATTCGAAACTGCCCTCATGCCATTATCTTTTCTCTCTTGCTATGTATATATATTTTTTTTTACTAACTAAAATCATACTTGCTGCAACAAGAAACCTAAGTTAGAATACGAGTCTTATTTTTCAAACTACGAACCACCTTCAACGAACTATTCTCTATGTTACTTTGTCCTTTTCATTTTTTTTTTTAGGTGTCTTCACATGCGGGAGAACCTGGATTAGGTCACACTGGCAGTTATCCTGACTAAGGTTTTCCCAGAAGTTTTCCTCATTTACGCAAGACTAATGCCGGGATGGTACTTTCAAACCTAGGCCCTGGCTTACTCTCTTCTCAAGCCCACTTCCCATCTCTATTCCGGCCTGAGCCATAGTTCCCGATTTATTTACGATTAAAGGTCGTAAATAAAATTCAAATTTGGATTCAGGTTTAATCTGAGAATAAGGGGCTTTACATCCATACACGATTACAGACATATATTTTTACAATAATTTCTGAACTTTTACTTGCAATAAAGTAAACAAAACTGTGCAAAGAAATTGAAGAACAGATTTCTTTAACGGCGAGTCGCAATGGACATCCCTGTTGTTGCTTTTTTTTTTTTCAAAATCTTTATACCATGTCCTTCAATATACTCCTTCTTTTCCGAATGCACTTCCTTGTTTTCTCTCGTACTTTCATTCCTATTCTTGCTTTCCTTAAAGTTCTCGAAAAAGAATAAAAGAAAATCGACGATACTTTCCTCTCTTAGTTATAAAACTTTATATATACTTTCAAATTGCACTGTTTGCTATATCCAAGATTTTTAAGATTCTAAGCTTTATTTTTTCCCCCTTAAAGATACGTTTCTTTTTCTTCCTAATGTCGTTTCTCAAAGAAGCAATTTCATAACACTATTTCTTTGTACTTGAGTATTTTTTTTATCATTTTGTTTGTAGAAAAAGTAGAAAAGAACATAAACGTTGGAATGAGAGAGGGGAAGGGGGGGGCGAATCAAAAAGGAGATGACGCAGAATAATTTAATGAAGGACTCGTATGGAGAAAGGAACAAAGTAAATTGATGTCACAGAAAATATAAGCACTAAATATAAAAATAAACAATCAGAAACTACTGTTAAGCATAGTATATTATTCACGCTTATACTGAAGCATGAAAATTTCATTCATTCAGCTAGAAGAATGCAACAAGTAATTCTTCAAATGACAAATCTCCGAGGCAAAAGCGGTTAACTACAAAAGTTTTCAAAAATAAGTTAGTTTTTTTTCACATTTCCTAAATAAGAACGAAATTCTCTACAGTTGTGTGTAATCGGCTAAGTCCTAACGCAATTATTTAAAAGATGGTAGAGCGCTTTCACTTTAAGACATAATAGAGAAGTGTTGCGTATTTCCAACTTTCAAATCAAGTTTTCTCAGAACTAAGGTTTTGTGATTTAATAACTTTTACACAATTATCCGACAAATATTGACGTTTTAAAGCACTTCTCAGAAGGTGAATTATGAAGGGATGGGGGAAAACAATGGTAACCCTCATTTTAAGAAATGAGTTGAGTACAGAAAGACAATGGTAACACTCATGTGAGCTGAACTGTGGAAAGAGTTCAAGTTAAAACCAACAGATGGCAGCATATTGGCAATTTGTTTATGAGAAGCAGCATATGCCATCAAGACGGAATGAATTTTCCTGACGGAATATCTCAATTCATGCTCAAGAGATTCGTGTGATTTTGGGCGAATAATAATAAGATGTGAATCTTGCTATACTGTGCATCATATACAAAAATTCCTGTCCTCGGCACTACTCATCAGATGGCAGCATAAGTCTAAGATCATGTGATACCGCTGGGAAATACCATTGGCGGCAAATTATTAATTTTCATTGGCTAAGACGTCTATGAAGTTTTCGACCATAATAATCGTTATGATTCATAAAAAGTGTTTAATAAATTTAATATTGTTTATCTTCTATATTGGTTTTTATTCTTTTGTATTCTTTACAAATAGATTGCTCTTTATATCATCTTTGCCTTCTAAACTTATGTTTTCTTTTCTCTTGATTTTATATCCATTTTCGTCTGTACAAGATAAAAGAGCTTTTCCAACGTACTTACAAGTTCTTCGTTCCGAGTGATATCTATAGCTAGGGTTTTACTGCGAAAGAGGGTAATCATTAACACGTTTTTTATTTTACTACGAGGAATGTCTCGTGAAAAAGGGAGAGATACGTTTGCTACAATGTAAAGATTTATACCTAACTTAATTTCTCTTTCCGCCAATACAATCCTTGCCGTTCTCGGTCCACTAGTGAACTGTTTACCGTTCGCAGTGTAAAGGCAATATAAACACTGACAATGGCGGGGCGTTCAGTGACAAGCAAGTAACGTTACTCCTGTTACTGGATTATAGAATATCCAACTAAGGTTTAAACTTCATCCACAAAAGTACGTAACGTCAAAATTGCCAGTTTAGCTTATACTTCGATTAGAAAATGACCGAGTTTTAAGCGTAAAATAAGTTGAACGTTCACGGACAAATCACTTTGGCCAGTTTCAACCCATTTTCAG